>JAOCPT020608307.1:0-10123 GCA_026546935.2 Palythoa grandiflora | reverse complement strand
AATTTTGAAAACATGAAAACAAGCAAACGATCAAACCCTTCTCGTACAATATTTTTAACTCCTCGCTTGTCAAAGCAACCAACGTTTTGGGTTTATTCCTTTTTCTTGCTTATTCAGCTGTTTTTGCTTGAATTGAAGAACTTTTCTGGTTTTCTCGAAGGCTAAGACGTTTATTAGGTAAGCAGAATAGCTCTTTTTCTTCAGGTGTCGTTCGAAGCTGGCCACTGAACCTCGAAGCGAACATGGCTCGTACTCGTTGCCATTTTTTGTGTTAACCGAGATGATATTCACTTAATTCATACACTGGAATGTCTTCAATTTTCCAGTCTTTGTCCTTGGTTTTCATAAATGTTTCAAGCAATCTTACGTCCCATTCAGTTTTTTAGCGATATTTTAGTTTTCTTGTTCTGAAATAAATTCTTCGACAGAACAAACAGAAACAAACTTTCCCTCAGTCATTTTTAAAGCGCGTGTAATCAGTGAAATTTTGTCGTTTGCGTTTCTGATTGGACGAGCGACATTTATTTACGGTGAAATTTTGTCGTTCGTCCTTCTGATTGGCTACATTTAGAATCAATACGACTTTTATTCACTGCGATTTTGTTGAGTAAATCTCAGTGCCTATGAAGTAATTAAGACTACGTAGCTGTCATAGTCTAATTCTTTACATTTTAATGTTTGTTTTACTTCGTACTTGAAAATGTATCACTTTCAACATCTACCTAGAACCTAAACAATCAACTTAACTTACATTTAAAACTACCGGAAATTCGAGATAAACGTCTATCAAAGGCACTAGAAACGTGATGTACCTTGTATTGAAATATGATTTGCATCTCAAGAGAGACGAACAAATTTAAACAAGATTTGTTGAAACTGATTAAAACAAACCTCCATTATCTGGAATTTAATATTCATCTTGCGAATTTAATTTTTTAACATAACATAAAATTTTTGCGACAGAAAAAATTTCGCCTTGTGTAAATTTCGCGTTTTCAAACTCCCTCCCGAAAAACCCGCAAAAACGTGTTGCAAAAGTCTCTGTTACGGCAACAACAACAACAACAACAATTTATTTCACCTTACATAACTCGGTACATTTACAATTATTGGACGAGTTTGAGCAAAATAGGGCTCAAATGCGGCTCTTGAAAATGGGTTGAATTGTGACAGTTTTTCTGCCGAGTGCACGTTTTTAAATCAGCACAAAAATAAAGAAAAGAAAACAGTGCACAATAATAAGTGCGAAAAAAGAAAGAGGGGTGTAAAAAGAATACATTTTGGTATAATAGGGGAAAGAAAAGTTGTTTAAATGATTCTTTAACTTATATAATGTTTTCAGTAAATGAAAATATTTTTTGAATTTGTATTTTGGTATTTGGTCGAATCAGAACCACACTCGCTTGACTTGTGAAGGTGCCAAGTGGATCATTTATTGGACGGGTGCAGCTTCGACGGACTGATTGTACATATTGGCAAGGGACTACGAAACCTCATTTCAACTCGTCTCTCTTTCTTTTCTCTTTGTTTAATTCGTCTCTTCTGTTCTTGTTTGTTCTCTTTCTATTCACTCGCTCATGACTCTATGTCTAAGTCTAATTGCTCACTCATACATGTCCCTTTATGTTTTCCAATGACTACAATTTGATTCGTTCTTAGAATATAGTCTCTAGACATTGATGACAAGTAAATATTCTTGAGTCAAAGAAAAAGATCTTATACAATACATAAGAAAAAAATATAGTTTCTACATCAACAAAAAGTTGGTTTCATCTGAATTAACCCGTTGTTTGGCTATAACCCTTATAACCCTTCCCACGCCAACTGAACACTAATCACAGAAGGAAATACAGAGGCCCGCGGTCCGAATACCTGTCCAGAAATAGCAAAAGATTTTATAAAATCTATGAGACAGGTTGTACAGGGACACAACCCACTAAATCACTTGAGATTCTGCACTGTCTGAAATCACATTTCAAGAGGCAGATAAACAAAAGGAGTGTCTCATTTGATAAACAGAAACTCTCCCCAGATTGTGGCGGCAAGTACTTGTCAAAGTCTGACATTAAGAAATTAACTGTAATGGGTCAAGGGCAGCACCCGGTAGGTCTTAATGATATTAGAAATATCCCACGTGCTATTATTTTGTTACAGTATATCTCCCGGTCAGGCTAACAATATTTATACAATGTTTTATTTTTTTTAAAAAAAATGACACTCCTTTAAAATTATTCTCAAAATGACTAAGAGAAACTAGGAACAAGGTTATGACAAATGTTTTAGTTTAATTTGATCTATATAGACTACCAGTTTGAGTTTGAGAAAAAGGACAGTCAACTAATACTGATGAAATACTTATTAAACAGCTGAACAAATATTCCTTAACGAAATAAGAGTAGTTTTAAATCCTGTTTCCCAACGTAAAAATGGGATAACTTAAAATCATTAAGTTTTGAAAGATAGCGTGTATTGTACAAAGTAAACTCTTACCTAGCGACAAATAGTATCTTTCTATATATTATATGTTATAGCTCAGTAGATTCTGTGGTTACCTGGATGTAGCCTCTGACGTTTCTTATCAGGTGTTTTACAGCAGGTGCTGCTAATATTATAATAACAGCAACCACAAAGAGATGTTCTTCTGTACAACCGGGTTCTTCATAATTTCCGATAGCATCAGCTTCAGAGGACAGAAGAAACAAAAGTACGACTACCAAACAAAAGCAATATACAATTAATGACGTTAACGACGGGTTTAACGTCGGGTTATATTGTCATCACTACTAAATACCTTTGGTAAATAGTCTTCCCTAATGATGGGGTTGAGTTAAAATAGTGCAAGTAGTGAGTGCAAAGTGAAAATACATTATAAGAAAAATAGATCTCATCGTGGTTTTTCTTAAGGACTTAGCGTCTTACCTAATGTTTCTCTGGAGTCAAGACTTACAGACTGCTGTGTCCAAATAAATACTTGCAAACTTTTTTTAATTTCGCAGCTACCACACAAAAAAAAACCTTTCAACTTTATAATTAATAATAATGATACTTTTATTTATATAGCGCTATATTCACTATTTGCCCAAAGCGCTTTACAATACTATCAAAAATCCTCAATAAACTCTATTTACAAGATAAGAGAAAAGGAAAAAAATTTGAAAATACTATATTACATGGTATAATAAAAACAAAACATAATCAATTACAAAAACGCTTTTCTAAGTACGCAAGTTTTCATATTTGATTTAAAATGTTAAATTTTAAGATAATGTAAAGCGCCTTGAGCCTAGTGAGAAGTGCGCTATAGAATTAGAGTTATTATTATTATTATTATTATTATTATTATTATCATTATTAATAATAATAATATTAATAATAACAATAATGATAATAATAAAAAGGTTGAAAGACTTTTCTTGGCGAAGAGAACTGGGCAAATTATTCCAAGTTTTTGGACCTGCCACTGATACGCAATTTCCGTACGTGACAGTGTTTGTTTTAGTTTCTAACACCAAATTTGAAATTCTGTTATGCTTTCAATGATCGATAACACACTTTATACTTAAATAGTTCCGTTATGTTAAGAGGGGCGAGCCCGTTCAGGGCTTTGTAGATAATAATATATATTTTATAATAATTCTTAAATGTACAGGTAGCCAGTGCAGCCTCTGAAGTACTCTGAAGTAATATCCTCTGATTTTCTAGTAAATGTCACGATACGAGCGGCTTCATTTTGAATTCATTGCAGTTTCGTGAATCTGATACTCTGGCAAACCATAGAGTAACGAATTGCAATTATCGAGTCTGGAAGAAAGGGTAAAGGCATGGACAAGTGTTTCTGTAGTTTCTTCACTTTCCTTGAAATTCATTAGAAAAAACGCACGGACTTCGCTGCACAAAGGGCCAATCAAAACTACAAAAGGTTTTAAAAAATAAAGTATTCGCATGCCAGCGCTTTTCACGAAAGTGTCCAAATCTCGTTTTATTCTGTCTAAAATGTTTACCGGCACTTTAGCTTACTTTTTAACACAGTAAAACTTAATCTGTGTTGGAAAAATTGTGACAAAGCAATCTCTGCAAACTAATTCACATTTGTGTTTGCATGCACTTGGTAATAATGAACACATTATTATGGAAAATTTGTTTTGATGTCTCAATCTTCTTTTTTATAGAAGAACAAATTCGAGTCCTTAGGCGGGCCTAGAATCACTCCTATCGCCATCTGATTACCGGTCAGATGCTCTATCCACTGAAACAAATTATTGCATTAGGCGAATACAACCACAACAGCTGAAATAATAAACAATAAAGACAAGTAAGATTGAGAGATAAACAAGCTCGTTTTATCAAAAATCTTAGATCAGTTTGGCTGCGTATTTTAAAACATTATAAATAAACTTTGCTCTCCCAGTTGATTACATTAATAAGCTAACAACAATTGGTAAATTGTCTTTCCCGTGTTGATGAAATCAGTCAAGGCCATAAGTTGAATGGCAAACTAAGAGCAGATACTGCGAATATTACACCAGTCTTTAATCTATAGCATCTCTTTGTTACCCCTTGCTGTCACTGGCTATCTAGAAAAAACTTAGTACACCTGCACAACTTTTCCCTACTTTTCATAAAGTCCAAAATAAACAGAAACAAAGCTTTTACCCTTTATAAAGAGATTATAGCTGTTTACCTAGGAGTCAAGCGAGTGTTGGTAACTCGCGTCTTCCAGTTATGTAAAAATAGGGTATACTTAAAATACTATAGAAATTTAATTTGTTAAAACTTCATAGACTATAGACAACAATTATAGAACAAGCCATTTTGATATTTCAAAATATTTTACAATTTGATATTTTATCATTTTAATTTTATTAACTCTTTTTTCATACAGCTCAAAATTTTCCCTTAGCCTTTCCTATACTGTAGAAGATTTCCTCTTTCTAATATAGTGTTGGTATCTTTCGTAAACTGTATGGATAGTAATTTCTTTTACTAGTTTGATGATGATATCTTTTTCACTCAGTAAAAGGTTTCTTTTCTGTAGTCAGCAGTGGCTGTTTATTTTGCCCTTCCTACCTAGTATAGTTTTATTTGCCTAGTCTGTGATTGATTTCCTACCTCTAGTCTGGTTGTTGTATACTTCCCATTGGTGAAAGGTTTTCGCTGGTAGTCAGCACATTACCAAAGTAATAGACTGTAAATAATGAAATTCATTTCCGAACGCCTTCATGCAAACAAATTGTCCACACGTGGATCGTCTTGTAGTTTTACCTGCCTAGTCTGTGATTGATTCCCTATCTGTTGTCTGGTTGTTGTATACTTCCTATTAGTGAATGGTTTTCGCTGGTATTCAGCACATTACGAAAGTCATAGACTGTAAATAATAAAATTCATTTCCGAACGCCCTCGTGCAAACAAATTGTCCACATGTGGATCGTCTTGTAGTTGTACTTGCCTAGTCTGTGATTGAATCCCTATGTGTTGTCTGGTTGTTGTATACTTCCTATTGGTGAAAGGTTTTCGCTCGTGGTCAGCACATTACGAAAGTCATAGACTGTAAATAATGAAATTCCTTTCCGAACGCACTGATGCAAACAAATTGTCCATACGTGCATCTTCTTGTAGTTTTATTTGCCTAGGCCGTGAATGATTTCCTACATAATGTCTGGTTGTTGTATACTTCCTATTGGTGAAAGGTTTTCGCTGCTAGTCAGCACATTACGAAAGTAATAGACTGTAAATAATGAAATTCATTTCCGAACGCCCTCAGGCAAACAAATTGTCCACACGTGGATCGTCTTGTAGTTTTGTTTCCCTAGTCTATGATTTATTTCCCAGCTCTAGTCTGGTTGTTGTATACTTCCTATAAGTGAAAGGTTTTTGCTGGCAGTAAGCACATTACGAAAGTCATAGACTATAAATATTGAAATTCATTTCCGAACGCCCTCATGCAAACAAATTGTCCACACGTGGATAGTCTTGTAGTTTTATTTGCCTAGTCTATGATTGATTTCCTCACTCTTGTCTGCTTTTTGTATACTTCCTATTAGTGAAAGGTTTTCGCTGGTAGTTAGCTCATTACGAAGGTCATAGCCTGTAAATAATGAAATTCATTTCCGAACTCTAACGCCCTAGGGCAAACAAATTGTCCACACGTGGATCGTCTTGTAGTTTTGTTTGCCTAGTCTATGATTGATTTCCTAGCTCTTGTCTGGTTGTTGTATACTTCCTATTAGTGAAAGGTTTTCGCTGCTAGTCAGCACATTCCGAAAGTCAGAGACTGTAAATAATGAAATTCATTTCCGAACGCCCTCAGGCAAACAAATTGTCCACACGTGGATCGTCTTGTAGTCTTAATTGCCTAGTCTGTGATGGTTTCCTACCTCTAGTCTGGTTGTTGTATACTTCCTATAAGTAAAAGGTTTTCGCTGGTAGTCAGCACATTAAAAAAGTTATTGACTGGAAATTATGAAATTTATTTCCGAACGCCTTCATGCAAACAAATTGTCCACACGTGGATCGTCCTACAGTTTTACTTGCCTAGTCTGTGATTGATTTCCAACCTCTAGTCTGGGTGTTGTATACTTCCTATTAGTGCAGATTTTCGCTGGTAGTCAGCACATTACAAAAGTCATAGACTGTAAATAATGAAATTTATTTCCGAACGTTCTCATGTAAACAAATTTTCCACACGTGGATAGTCTTGTAGTTTTCTTTGCCTAGTCTGTGATTGATTTCCCTTCTGGTCTGGTTGTTGTATACTTCCTATTACTTAAAGGTTTTTTCTCGTACTCAGCACATTACGAAAGTCATTGACTGTAAATAATGAAATTCATTTCCGAACGCCCTCATGCAAACAAATTGTCCACACGTGGATCGTCTTGTAGCTTTACTTGCCTAGTCTGTGATTGATTTCGTACCTCTAGTCTGGTTGTTGTATACTTCCTATAAGTGAAAGGTTTTTGCTGCTAGTCAGCACATTACGAAAGTCATAGGTTGTGAATAACGAAATTCTGAATGTTCTGTAGCAAACAAATTGTCCACACGTGGCTATAGTGGATCGTTTCGTAGTTTTACTTGCCTAGTCTGTGATTGATATCCTACCTCTAGTGTCGTCGTTGTATACTTCCTATTAGTGAAAGGTTTTCGCTGGTAGTAAGCATATTACGAAAGTCATAGGCTGTAAATAATGAAATTCATTTCCGAACGCCCTCATGCAAACAAATTGTCCACACGTTAATCGTCTTGTAGTTTTATTTGACTTGTGTGTGATTGATTTCCTACCTCTAGTCTGGTTGTTGTATACTTCCTATTAGTGAAAGGTTTTCTCTGGTAGTCAGCACATTACGAAAGTCATAGACAGTAAATAATGAAATTCATATCTGAACGCCCTCATGCTAACAAATTGTCCATACGTGGATCGTCTTGTAATTTTTTTTTTGCCTAGTCTGTGATTGATTTCCTATCTCTTGTCTGGTTGTTGTATGCTTGCTTTTAGTGAAAGTTTTCGCTGGTAGTCAGTACATAAACGAATGTATGCTATCAATAATGAAATTCGTTTCTAAACGCTTTCCCAAACATATTTTCCGCACATATCTTTTTATTGGTAACTTTCGAATGGCTGATTTGGGCCTGAAAATATGTCTGTAAGATTGAAAATTTTCAAAATACTCTAATTTTTACCTGTTGTTTTAGCGTTATAGGAAATAGGCAAAGAAAATATGTAGATGTTTGTAGCTTTAGTGCTGAAACACCCTACATTCTTTATAACAAACATGGCTGCCATTTTGAATTACACCTTTACGGTCCATTGACTTTGATTGATAAAACATCCAATAGAATAGAGCCAAAATAAATTTTCATCCAATCACAAGGCCTTTTTATTTTTTCATGACTCAGTGTCCTTTTATTTGAAGCGTTGCAACTTTTCCTCATGAACGAAAATGGCGAACTTAAATTAAATTTTACTGTTTGTTCAAGACGAATTTTCAAATTTCTTAAAACACAAAAGCATATTTAGGAAAACGAAGCAAGATATAACAATTTTAAGAGCCTATTAGCTTTAAATGCATCAGAGAAAAAGAAAACTGTACTTAACAAGAGCGGCATTCCAACTTGCAAAATAATGTTTGTAATTTTTCTTGATAAAATGACACAGATTTGGTCTATATTCCCTTCGTTCCATTATAATAATTATCAACAGATGTCAGACAACTCAGAAAATATACATCTTGGATTTTGTCAGTCTAAAAAGGCACTGAAGCAAAATAATCTCAAGGTTTTAGGAAAAGGTGACAAAGCAAATACTGTGACTTTCTATCATTGAACGAGAGATGGAAGATATATAAGAAAAAGTTCCAGTGTGAGATGTCGTGCTAGTTACACAGTGGCCAACGAAACAAACAACTATCCAGTTAAACTACACGCTACAGAGATATCGCCGTGAAAAGACCACAGAATTAAACAAAGAGCTTGTTCAATGTTTCCAAACATCTGTGAATTATGCAACAGTTGCTATGTGTTTAATCAACTACTTCTTTAATTTTAAATTGGAAGGGTAATCGTAAATACATCTTAATTTACCTATCATTTTTATATCGTTATAGGTTAGCCTAGCTGTTGGTTGAGAACATGAGATCTATTTACTGCTTTCAGTTTAACTCCAACATGCTCTGTATTTGTTTCCTATGATAAATGTCATATATCAATATAAAAAAGACAGTGTAGACTATTACTGCAAACTTACGTTACAACTTGTTGTAGTCATGGTTTCTACCTTGGCTTGAAATATAAAAAACGTGTAATGAAATGAGTTTAGCGGTTCTTGTGTTTTCAAATTCTCATTGGAACTACTTCTAGAGGGTTGGCAGAATTAAAATTTCAAAATGGAAAACATACTAGTTGATAAAGCATTTCAACTTGTTTACGAAAGATACTCTAATGGTAATCTTTTAAAACTTCCCAAATTTAACCGGGAAATTATCATTTGGATTTTGAAGTTAAAATCTTTGTAGACCACGCATATTTTAAAATATCTATCTGAATTTGTGTAGGAAAAAAGTTATTGGTTCAATTACACACAATTAATACGTTTTTTTTCAATTGACAAAGATCCGTCTAGATAATTTCGTTTGAAATATTCGTATGCTCTTGCCATTGGATTTGGACTCTATAACACATATCTTTTATTGTAACACTTTCATAAAAAGAATCCTGTCGGTAGAAGTTTTATTTATTTATTTATTTACTTATTTATTTATTTATTTACTTATATATTTATTTATTTTTTTAATTTATCTATTTATCTATTTATTTATTTATTAAGTTTTAATGAAAACCAAAGGGAGATAGGAAGCAAGTTCAAATTTAATAAAGATTGTCTTAAAATGACCAATATTCGTGAGTTTGATAATATTGATCATTCTAGCGAGATAGATAGTATAATAATATAGACACTTTTATCAAAATTGCTACGTTGCAGTCTGTGGAACGAATTGCATAGCGTTGACTTATTCATTTTTTGGTTTAAACTATGATATTCTATAGTTCAGTCTACCATTTCTTTGAATGCATATTTGAATCGATGAGAAACAATGGTGGCTCAAAGGAAAAGTTTCAGTTTGTTTGCATTGTTTGATGTTAAACCTTTGTTCTATGATATTAACAAATCTGAAAAGTGTTAGAACTTATTTGATTTTATCTGTCGGAAAAAATGAACAATTTTGAAATTATAACATTTCAAAATGAACGACAGCGCTAGCAGTGTTTTTAATTGCATGACGTTTCTGCCATTTCATACAGCCATATTCAAATGACAGAAGTAATTACGGTATAATATAATTATCATAAATAATAAATGGACATACTGACCAAATGTTATAAAATATATTATTATATATCGTTAGTACTGGCCAAATATAAACTTACTATTTCACATTGCAGTGAAGTCCTTGACAACTTGATCACAAAGACGTTTGGCAAATCGCGGTTCCTTTAACGAAGTTTTCTTGCCGTAAAGTAGTAAAAACAACTTGGGATTACATTTACGGTTGATTGGTATTACATTTACGGTTAATCAGAGGTATTACATTTACGGTTAAAAAGTATTACATTTACGGTTAGAAAAAGTATT
>JAOCPT020608214.1:0-10125 GCA_026546935.2 Palythoa grandiflora | reverse complement strand
ACCTACACTAAAACCCCACCTCCCAACATTTCACCCCACCCCCCACACACTTCAATCAACCACATTTTTGTCACAAAAAAGTTTTATTCATACTCACCAAGACTTAAACCTGTATACTCTGCATTTCATGTCAACTATCATTACTACTACGCTACACAAGCAACCAATGCAAATTCTCTCGTAGTTTTTATTCCTACCACTTTTTCAGCCCTAATAAAATCACTTAATAGTTTTAAAAAACTAGTAAAAAAAACTAACTAGCTAGAAAAAAAGTAACAAGTAAGAAAAAAATTAACTTGTTAGAAAAAAATTAAGTCGTGTAATTTTTGCGGCTCTCGCATTTTTATTTTAGTTGAGTTCATTTTATTTTATTTTATTTTCCAACATTTTCTCCTGATTCACCCGGCCACAATATGTTCAATATTTAGTAGAGATCACTATATAAAGAAATTAGTCGGCTTACCATAAAGCTTAGGAGGCCAGTCAGGATAGTCGATACAGACCATGCTGGATTCCATGTATCTGGATGAAAGTCACTTATGGATAAACATAACCTGAACACAAAGCAGAACAGATAGAGTGAGAGTTGATTTAAATTCTTTCGAAATCATGACTACTTAATTATAATATTGTCTTTCAAAACAAGGAATGATTTACTACTGACAAAAATTTACATCAATTAAATCAAAAGAAATCCCAGGAAGTTAGATTAACCCTTACAGCCCCAGGCAAATTATCAATCTCCAACTTCTCCTTACAGAACTCAAACAAAGCAATAGTACTGGTAATGAGAAGCAAGGAATTGATCAAGTGAAATAAGCTGTGGAAGTTGAAATGCCAAATTCTCTCAAACTGCTTATATAGGAAGTATGGAACTCAGTTAGGAGAATTTAATAACACGTCATTTGTCGTACTTGGGCTGTTGTGCATTATACTTGCATATATAAAACTAAAGTGCAGTGAAGTGAAACAAATGGCTTTTAATATGCTGACGCTATTTACCTGTTGTATATATTCAGTGGCATATATCCCTCGAGCAGGTTAGTGATCTGATCAATTCTGACCAATAAGATCCGAACACATTCACTATGAAAATACTTGTCCAACAAAACATAAATTTAATTATTGTTTTTGTTTCAGTTGCTGGCTCAGTACAGAAAGAGGTTTCATGTGGTCGTTCGTCGGACCAGTCATATGTACCGTGGCGGTAAGACAAAAGTCCAGTTTTCATCAGTTTATGTTCATCTTATATTTCCTTGTTCTTTTGTGGAAAGCCTGAAAATTAGCTCCCAATAGCTGAGTGTTTTCATGCAGGGTACGAGTCATTTATCTTATCTATGTACATTAACATCAAAAAATTTCTGACGAATTTATTTTCGTACAAAATTTTTGTCCGAATATTAATCCGTCCGAAAATTTTTAGCGTCCGAAAATTTTCATTTTAAGGAGAGTAACATTTTGTTTATATTTTCTGACAATTTGATGCTATACAAAAATCTCTTTTTCAGCGTGCAACGAGGCCTCTTCCATAGCATCGTAGTTCGGTTCAATTAGTTACTTTAATAGGCAAAGAACTTGGCGTTTCGTATCCTCAATCTTAACGATTTGCTAATACCAATGGTCAACTTGTTTAACCAGTCCACTTTCTCGAAATGAACTGAATGGACTCGTGCTATATTAAATTAGCTCATTATTTTTTTTTTTCTGAATGTATTTTTTACATTGAGACAAACGACATCATACTGCAAAAACGTTTGTAATTGCCTTCGGAACAGGTTTGTAAAAAATTTATGTTTGCTGCAAAAAGTGTCCGAAATTTTTGTCCGAACTTTGTTCGAAATTCACAAAAAGGTGTCCGAAATTAATTTGTCCGCGCCGAAAATAAATTGTCCGAAATATTTCTGCCCGGCATTTTTTGATGGTAATGTATTAGTTTGAATTCTAACAAAATTTGTCAGAAACCTCAGAGTGTAGGCTTCAGTTCCAGAAATTAAGTGTGTTTTGCTTGATTTACTTCAGTTCAACTTTTTTTGCTTGGTAAAAACGTGCGGGATCATTGGCAATCGGAAGAATTATGATGATCGTCACACCAAATTAAAGAAAATCAGGTAAGGATGTTTTACAAAACAAGTAGTTTTATAGTTCCCTACGTCACCAATATGCACATACCTGTGTTAATACCAAGGGGAGAGACGCGGAAAATATTAGAATTTTGAGCAAGGTTTTATTCTGGGGTAAAGGGTAGGCTTATAATATACTCAATTTTATTAGGATTTTTATTATTGGGAGCATATCGTTGCAAAATGTTGATACTTCACATGATTTCCACTTCCATTTTCCAACTGGCAGCTGCGTTATTACAATCCGATTTGTACAAAACACTTGTAGACATATGATTCTTACTTTCAAGAAGTATTTCTAAGTAAGTACTTCTCATTTTAAAAAAATGTCAAAGAGTATCTGCTTAAAAAAAAATCAGCTTCAAAAACAATTTGAATCTTGAGGTAAAAAAAAGTCGCTAAATAAAAAGAACGTATACTTTTCCACACCTAATCTTTCTGTAATGTATTTTTTTTTATTTTTCCTTTTTAAGTGAGGGCTACAATAACCACCTAAAAATGTTATAAGCCTGGCGTCTAACTAGAAAACCTTACGGTTTATTTAGGCCCTGGGTATCTCCTTCGCTATAAAACTATATTTTAATTACCTTATTAACTAAGATTTTAACCAACAAAAAATAAATTATAGTGCTTAATATTCCATAATGCAAATGTACATCATAGAAGGAAATGCAAAAATAAAAGTTGTTGTTGTTTTTGTTGTTGTTAATAACAGGACACACTTACCAGAAACGAGTCTTTATTTTTATTTTAAGAAATTTAAAAAAATCAAGAACCATGAAGAATCTTAATAGGCTAAAATCAAGGTAAATTATTAAATCACCATTTATATAAGAACCTGTTTAAGCTAACTTAGCAAAATCTAGGTTTTCATACGTAGGTTTTTCTGTGCACACAATCGTTATGTCGACACATCTTAAAATTTTCTCTCTTAGAAGCCAACCTTGATTTGTTTGAAGGCGACATCCGGTTGACGACAGGGGAGCGTGATCAGTTAGGAAAGACCGCTGATTCTCGGCACAGGCGCAACGCTAGAATGGACCGAAGACGACTATGGGGTAGCCGCGTTGTTCCGTATGTCTTTGGCCCAACACTACCAGGTAGGTGGGGACCAAAAAACAGCCAAGAATGCAGAAAGGAAATGAGGAGCACGGAAGCGATAATTCTTGAAATGTTCAGTAAGGCCATGCCCACTTCATTTTCTGATTGCAGCTGTTTCTGACAGAAGAAGTAGGGTCGGTCGGTTTATAGTAAAAAAGAACGAAAAAAAAAATATCCTTGTATTACATTTTAGGCTATTTTGCTTTCATGTAGGGTTTCTCTTTAGAAATAACGATAATAATAACGTCGGTTGGTCGGCTTGTAACCTATATTGCAGCTAGTGGCTGAATTTCTGGGGTTTTACAATAATATTGGGTACGTTAGGACAGGACTGCATCACGCAGTTTACAATATTATTTAAGGATAAATGCCCCCCGCAAACAAGGACAGACCACAACACCTGGCCATTACCCTACTCTTATCGACTTGTAAGTGTGTGGGTTCTTTTAAGTCCCCCGATTGAAAGTTGAGAGATTAGGAGACTAGCATCCCTGTCCACGGATGGTGTGACAAAAGGAAGCCACACAAATGTTTGATTAACCCTCGGCAAGGCCGGGGATCGAACCGGGGCCTCGCGCTTGTCAGCCAAAGATCTTACAAACCAAGCCAAGCTCGCAATCGTGAGTGTTAATTTGGTCACAAATTAATACTCACTGGAGTGCAAGGTGGGTCGTAGTGCTTGGATTTTTGACGAGATGGCGAACGATATTGTCGCTCTTGTAGTTTTTGTGGTCGAAAACTACGGTATTTTGAAATGAGCAAAACTAAATAAATCTTTATGAACAAAGACAGTGAAACCTATAGTGTTAACCCCTAAACATGACCTTATTACTGATTGGCCATTTAAAGTAGTTGACACCAAACACCCCATGCCATTGTTATTTTAGAAGCTGCTTTAACTTCAGAAAATCATATCTAGTTTGATTCTCGTTTAGCGCTTAGCTTTATCTTAAGGTATAAGGTGTTTCAAGGTCTCTGAAAGTTTAAATATTTTTTTACGTTTCCAGATTCTTTTAAGCCAACGATTCTTGCTGCGATAAACGAGTTTCATAAACAAACGTGCCTTCGATTCGTGAAACGAACTGACGAAAAGAACTGGATTGTATTTGTGGACAGGAAGGGGTGAGCAATGAGTATTATCACAGCATCATCACGACCCACCATTGTTTGCTTATACAGCAGTTGTCGCTTCGCGGTCATCGCTGTGAATAGCGTTTGTACAACAACTGTAGCCTACATTTACCAGTTTAGGATACATGGTTTGACATTGACAACGGCAATGGCAACGAGAAAACAGGATCAATATAAATGAAAATGATTACAATTGCAGTTACAATGGCAATATATGACAGAATTGCAATGATAACGAAAAGGACATGTCAGTGACAGTAATTGTGATAGTGATAGTGGTAGTTTGAA
Source organism: Palythoa grandiflora (assembly GCA_026546935.2). Taxonomy (NCBI): domain Eukaryota; kingdom Metazoa; phylum Cnidaria; class Anthozoa; order Zoantharia; family Sphenopidae; genus Palythoa; species Palythoa grandiflora. The sequence continues at coordinate 5,485 of JAOCPT020608214.1, read as the reverse complement.
AATGACAATGACAACCGTAAAGATAATGGCAATGGCAATCAGAAAGTGAAAATGAAAAAGATTACACTTGAAGTTATAATGACAATGACAGAATGACAATGATAACGAAAAGGATATGTCAGTGACAGTAATAGTGGTAGTGACAATGATGATAACAAAGCAACGACAGTGACACTGATATTAACAATAATAATGACAGTTATAGTGTTAATGACAATGACAACCACAACCGCAACGACACTGTCACTGACAATGAGAGTGACAATGACTTTGACAAAGACAAATAACAGTGGAGGTGATAGTGGTAGTGACAATGAGACAGAGACAGAGACAGGCACAGACACAGACACAGACACAGACACAGACATAGACAATGACACTGATACTGACACAGATACTGACACAGACGCTGACAATGAGGATGACAATGAGACTGACAGTGACAATGACTCTGACACTTACAACGACCATGGCAGTTGCTTGTAAGGAGTATCAAGTCCAAAGCATTATTTGATTGTTTATTATTAAACAGAAATCATTTTACCAAAGTTAATTTTAATGTATAGGCAATCAAGTCTAGATCAGTAGATTAGTTTACAGCATAGTTAGTATATTAGCAACCAGTATAGTTAGGACAATAAATTTTTTAACACATAGTGAGATTTTTCCATGGGTAAAGAAATAAAGATTAAGATTAAAATTTGATAAGTTAGGTAAGTATCCGATTCTGAAACCACTCGAACTTTTTTCTATTCCAAAGTGTATATATGACAACATTCATTTTGATTAATTATTTAATTATATTATTAATGTGCATAAAAAAGAATATCGATTTAGGAATGAAGAAAAAAATAAAATTTTTCTGTTATTTTTAGCCGACAAAAGAACGCTACACATCACTTTTAAAATGGGGGGACAGGGTTGAAATTTTGGTTTTGATTTCAAAATAGTCTGAAAAAAGAAATCAGGAAAACAATTCTGTCATATAACTTGTATTGGTTCATTAACAGATACCAATTAGGTGTTCATATACACTTTGACTTAAACTGGTTTGACAGGTGCCAATCAAATGTTCATATACACACTACAGGTGTCAGTCGAGTGTTGGTAAGATATACTGGCGGTCGAATGGTCAAGATATTGTTCTTGGAACCCACTGTAACTCCAAAGGCCTTATAATGCATGAGTTGATGCACGCGATTGGATTCTGGCACGAGCAGAGTAGAACCGACAGGAATGACTTTGTGGAAATCCTTTGGGAGAACATTCAAGACGGTAAACAACTTTTACTATCTCTATTATGTTATTAACCCTTTATGCCTTATTCTACTTGATCAATTCCTTATTTCGCCTGAGGTTGAAAGGGTTAATTTTCTGGTAATACCATATTAATTTGCTGCAAACTTAAAGTTAATTTTTCTAAAACTAAGAGTAATTTTTGTCAAACTGATATTTTAGGAATGAAGTAAAATTACTGAATCAACAACTCCAGCTATCCCGCCCGACTGAAGTCGCTGCTACTCAGCCATTACACTTGGTCGAATGGAAAGCGCATCTTTTTGTTTAATATCATCGCAAAAATTCCTAGCTATATGACCACAATTTTCTTGCTATCAATGAACAACATCTTGTATCTTACCAGGAGCACATTCACTTTACTTCATAATTTGCTCACGTTTTTTAATTAAAAAATAGATTCCATGTTGGCGTGCGTCTGTTCAATAATAGATCATAGATGACGTCAAACTGTGGTAAGAACAAAAAAGTGTCACACGAGGCGATAGCCGAGTGTGTCACTGATGTTTTTACCACAGTTTGACGTCCTCTATGATCTATTACTGAAAAGACGCACAAAAGCATGGAATCTATTTGTTTTATATGATAAAAAATTAAAAACTTTATGGGAGAGTAAGTTGGGTTATTATTTAATATCGTTTATCATCTTCGTATATTACAAATTGTATAAAAACACCCCTATGTAACAGACCTGGTGCCTTCTGAAAATTCATCAGGTTTTTCAGAAATTTCTCACCAGGTCATAAGATTTTCCACCAGGTTGATATAACTAATTATTTCTCAATATTCTACCAGGTAGCAAGGGAGGGTTAATTTTTCACCAGGTTCGTCAAAATTTGAACAGGTTTTATTCCAGAATTGACCAGGGCCCAGGTTGACCAAAATCTGACCAGGTTGTGGAAAATAGCCCACCAGGTTGGGTTTCACCAGGTCTGTTACATAGGGGTGTTATAAAAGTCATGATCTGTGTGAAAAAAATAAAAAGGAACGAAAACAAGTGTATAGTTTCACATAATTGCGTTATGCGAAGACTGCAATCTTCACGAAATAGGACTAGTATATACTTACACTCTACTTAAAAAGAAACGAACAACCTTTTATTTTAATGAGATTTTGGAAAGGTAAAAAGAAATAGAAAACAATAACTACAACAATAATAATAATAGTAATAATGATAATATTAATAATGATAACCACTATCACTAAGAACACTTTATATTCGGATTATACTACTAATATTTGGGAACTTATAGGTGCGAGAAGTTTTATACAAGTGAATACAGGGTTCAAAAGGGTATTGGGTAGTTCATTTCAGCGGCTCACATATATTTGAAATATCTTAAAATAAATGCCTTCAGTGAAACAGACAGAGCGCAGTACCGGGATCACTGCCCAACTCTTTTTGATAAGTGCATGGGGTTTTTAAAATCACCGATTGAGAGACTGGACCTACAGTTTAACGTCCTTATCCAAGAAGCATCTTCTACTCAGTTATTTTAACCCTCTGAGTGAAGAAACCTCTCGCGCGCTAACCAGGCGGCGGTATAAATATAAACTAGTTTGCTTGGAATCCAAAGACATCAGTTGTTGTGAATTTGGACTCAGGTTATATAATATACCCGTAAGATATCCAGCTTTGGTTCAATTCCCAAATGAATGTTTTCTTCCGTAATCATAAGCTCACGATTTCGCTCGTCTTCCCTCATCCTTCCTCGTGACCGTCCCGTCATGCATTAGCACACTACAACAAGGTTACTAAATTCTAGTTTGTGCTGTTTCTGTAGGACAAAACCACAACTTTCAAAAGTATCCCCACGACATGATGGATAACCTGAAGGTTTGTGATAAATACTAACCAATCTAATTTTGTAGGTTAATAAAATATAGGCGAACCTTTGCTGACGTCATTTTTTACATTCTGCTTCATTAGCATTCGACTTTATATAGAAAAAGGAATAAAAAGGAATTAAACCAAAAATTAGGTTCTATAAATGCATAAATACAGGGGGCGTTTATTTGGCACTCTAGAGTATTCATTCGAATAAACGCCGCGGCAGTAATAGAATTTTCCGAATTTTTGGTGCAGCGCTTATTTGAAAAACAAATTTTTGAAGCGAACATAAGGTGGCAGCTTTTTTCTCTCAATGAACATTTATCGTGTAAGTTTGAATTTCGTTCGTCACTGAAGTAGCAAAAGGTAACATTTATCTTCCAAATACAAAACTAGTCTAGTTGTTGCTAATTACAGATAAACGTTTAAAGATTTCCACGTCTTCAAGATGTCTTCTATCTGCCCGTTTCAAATAAGAGTTTCATGCTTGCTTGTTCTTCAACATTCACATTCAGCAATTAATTCTTCAACACGTATACCTAACGAACAAGCCCTGTAGCTCTTGTTAAAACTTTAAACTATGCAATCAGTCTAAAGGAACTTATTGTTAAAGGTTCCATATGATTACAATTCCTTGATGCATTATGGGCGGACAACCTTTTCCAAGAATGGTCTACCCACGATCCGCGCGATACACGACCCCTACAAGAGACTGGGGAGAATAGATGGCTTCAGTACGCTTGACGTGCACGAGATTAATACGCTGTACGACTGCAAAAGTAAGTTCTGTGCGTCCTTTATTATTTGTAAGAAACAAATTGTTCTAGTGTTAGTGAAAGGGTGATTATCTTAGACTGTGGAACTCAGACAGGCTTCAACTCCATTTGTTTTGAATTCGTTACTTTTCACCTATATCGTGCATGACTTTTAGAACCGATTATGCTAAGAAACGTGAGAAACTGCATTTCCGTCTTAAAGATCTCACATAGTAACGCTCTGTGTTTGTTCAATCTCATCTTTTGCCTTCGTTAACGTGAAATTTTCTCATAGTTTTGAGTCACAACAACAAGTTTCAACTTTAAAAGCAAGCCTATATGGCGAGTCAGTAAAAAGAATACGGTTTCTGCTTCGTTCTTTTAAAATAGGCTTGAATCTTATCTAAGATAAAGTTTAAAAGTTGCTAAGAACGTATGAAGACATATCGAAACTTTAAAAACTACTAAATTGTTAATTACTGACTGTGACTTTCGTCATAAAAAATGCACAAAAGTCTAGTAAACGCATAGTTAATTATTTTGCTTGACAAAAGCTTTTTACACCCAAGGGGTCGTTGAATGAACTTTTGTCCAATTTGGAATACCAGGATTCTAAGAACTGGCGTTGTCTCAAATTGGTTACGTGGTTTTCTTTGATTTCCACATAGTTTGGATGGATGTCGCGAGTTGTCGTTTCCACTTACTGCTTTATTGCTGAAACATTTCTTTTCACTGCACCGGAATTTCCAAGATCTCTAGTTGGCCCATTGTATTTTAGTTTATAAACAATGCCTTTTCTTTGCCACTCGCTTTTTTCTTAACTCGTTTCTTCTTTTTCTTCTTTTTCTTCCCGACCATTCAGACAATAACGGAGGATGGAGCGCATGGTCCGACTTTGGTCCATGCAATCTCCAGTGTGTTAAGAAACGTCAGCGGTTTTGCACATCAGACAATTGGAAAGCAGATTGCCCTGGTGTGGACCCATACGGAGTGGAGACTCAAAAACTCAATTGTTCTGATCCAGAATGTTATGGTAAGATAAAACCTGACAGTGAATCACAATATATTTCTTGTTTATAATCAATAATGAAACTTGGGTCTTTTTTGACTTCTTGTAAATGTTCCTACGCTGTTTCATTGTTTCGTCCAGGGTGAAACAAAAATTCTATTGTCTTTGGATAGACCAATTGGCAGGAAAATACAAAACGAGATAGGTCCAAAATATAGATGCCTTTCATTATTTACGTTTTTTCCTGTAGGCGGATGGTGCTTTTGATTGGTTGCATGGGTTGTTTATACCCACACTTGTACCTGGCTGAACGTTACGTCATATATTAGGGACTTTATAGAGTTTAAGAAATGAGGACGGGGACCATGAAGGCTCAAAAATATGTATTTCTGATCTGCTCTTTACTTCTTTCTGCGGGCTATTACAAATTTAGTATCACTGAACTTGGGGACTAATGCAAATCCTGCGTTTTGATTGGCTACGCTACTACGGGACTATTAGCAATAGTCCTAGAGTTGCGAAATTCGCTGCAGGTTTTGAAAACCTACCAAAACAATGGCGGCCGCTTCGATTCGCTTATTGCGGAAATTTCAA
>JAOCPT020608141.1:0-10127 GCA_026546935.2 Palythoa grandiflora | reverse complement strand
CAGCTTTCCATCCTCCCGAGGTCGGTAAAATGAGTACCAGCTTCTGCTGGGGGCTAACCTGCGATGGATTAGTGTCCAGGGGGAGTCAATGACTCTCATCTGCTTAACACTACTGAAACCGGAGAAAAGCACCGGCTCCAATGGGCCACTTAGACTCGTAAAAGGATTTGTGTTGAACCCACATCTACACCATCAGGGAGCAGCAGAGGCAGTTTATAATTAGGTCAGCTGGTTAGTGTATATAAATTCCAGTGCCTAGTTTTTTCTTCGATTGTTTGTATATAAGGTTTACATCTGCATATTTTAAGAAACAGAAAACATTTTTCCGTTTTCCCTTGGAATACTAAAATACGAGTGATAGTTTAGGAGAACAACAAAAATCAGTGGGAACATGAACCTAAATGTAAGAAACATGAGTAAAAAGCCGGGAGAATTAGAAATAATCAGTGGGACAAGAGCCGGAAGGGAAATTAGGCTTTTACTTCATACAGAGGGTCATAAGTTCAAATTCCAAGTTTATTATTTAACTCGTTCACATAACTACAAAAATCCATCAATCTGCCGATAGCTTAGCTAATCTAGGAAGGTTGAATGGTAAATGACTTAGAACTAAACAAGGTTTATGATTGGTTCAAGTCAGGTTGGGCTAAGCTTTATCTTCCTTTTTATTGGTCAACAACGTCTGTGTCCTGTACGCGTAGTAAGAGCCGTAACTTACCTAATTTACAGTTGTCCGTTTCAGCTTGGAAGATCAACATGTCTCTAGCATAAACAGGATTACCAGAAGGATTGTAATTAGCCGGTCCTGATCGTATGTGTGGTAAAGGCCTGCAGCACAACACAACAATCACAACAGTTACACTGCTGTTCAAACTTAGAAACGTTCTTACCATAAACATACTGAGATTTATATGAAACAAAAATCCATCGGATTAAAACTGCCCTTTTACATCAAGGTTTTTTTTATTGTTCATAAAATGTTTTTGAATGAAAAGATTCCTATCGGTTTTTATAAGGTTTTCCATCATTAAGCTGACTGCCTTCGTTCTTGCTGTTGGTTTTCCCGCTTTTCAACACAAAGATAGATCATGGCTGCCTCTTCAAGTCATAGTGACCAAGGTTTGCAGACACAAGTTCTCGTGCTGCTCACTCTCTCGCAAGTTTTATTTCATCGTCCTTTCATGAGGTTGCTGCTTAGATCAACAATATCTCACATGCAAATGAGCCTTTGATACGAAATGCATACTCCAGTATGACGATAAAATGAACACACATACACACTTGAATCAGAAGAAACTTTTCTTACCTGTTCCATTCTGGTAGACTTCGTCTGTAAATGGAATCCAGAGGAAGAACCTGCTGCTGTCCACTAGAATCCCGATACACTTGTTTGGCCTAAACAAGATAAAACGTTTCTTTCACTCAGTGTGTTGTTGACTACAAGCAATCTCTCTGTAGCAGAATCTCGCAGCTAGCAAATGTATGCGAACCACAACTTTTGCGGGCATGAAAAAGGAAGAAAAAAGAGACTGCAAGACCCATTTTTATAAGAGACAGGCTCATGTGCACAAGAAAATCCCTGTGGAGCTGAAGGTGTTCTACACTGCTGGGATGATGACATGTAATAATGTATGTTATTTGTACTTATCATATTTTTGTCTCTCAGTGCTTATTAACGGAACCAAAACAACAAACTCTTAAAAAGAGAAGACCACGCATTAATATTTTATCGACAATTTTTCTAATTGTCAACCCCCTCCCCTTCCCTACTGAGTATGATTGTTCTCTGTTTTCTGGGTATCAATTAAAACCACACAGTGTTCGTACAATTGTTAGAAATCAAAATTCCAGGACTTTCCATGAGTTTTTCGAGGTATTTTCCAGGAGTAATATATTTCACAAAATGCCAGTAAATTTGCTGCAAAACATACCGCAACACTTTATTCCATTAACAGCTCAGCGCAAAAAGAAAAACAAATACAAGACTCAGCACCAGTTAATATGTCACTATACACTTCGCTCAAACAAACAAACGCATTTCCAAAATATTTTCAGCGCCATTTTTTAGGAATTTCCCAGGAGCTAAAACCAAGCTCCAGGCCTTTCAAGACCTTTCCAGGAGAAAAGGTATTCAAAACTTTTAAGAACTTTCAGGAAAAAAAGTATTCCAGGACTGTCCAGGAAGCGGACAAATCCTTATCACATACCTTTTCAGTTGTCAGGGTAACAACACAGTCCATATCACTGGCCATGTGCCAGGACAACACACGAGCTACGTCATCATCAATAACCTGGGCCAGATGAGCAACCTGTGAAACAACAACAATGGTTTATTTGTATTTATATAATAATCTAGGTTATCTCCCATTTTGATTGGTTCTCGCCTATGATCTATTAGAGGTGAGATGCACGATTGACGTCACCATAACCGCTGCCTGGTTAGCCTAGTTGGTAAGGCGCCAGTCTGCCGTGCGGAAGGGTCTTAAAATAACTGAGGAGAAGGTGCTGCCTTTGCTCTAACATCTGCAAATGGTTAGACCTTCGCATCTTATAACAACGTTACCCGTAGGTCCAGTCTCTCGATTTCTCTGTCGGGGGCCTTAAAAGAACCCACGCACTTGTCGAAAAGAGTAGGGTAGTGATCCCGGTGTTGTGGTCTGTCTGTTCTACTGAGGGCATTTCTTAATGATAATATATGTGAGCTGCGGTAGCGGACTATCTAAGACCCTCAGCTGTAAAGCCTTGTACTGATTATTGTAAAGCGCCTTTGATCATATAAACATGGAAAAGGCGCTATCTAAATGCTAATCATTATCATTATTATTAATTTTTTTATTACATAAAACAAATGGATTCCATGTTTTTGTGCGTCTGTTCAGTAATAGATCACAGAGGACGTTAAACTGTGGTAAGAACATCAGTGACACACTCGGCTATCGCCTTGTGTGCCACTTTTTTTGTTCTTACCACAGTTTGACGTCATCTGTTATCTATTGCTGAACAGACACACGCCAACATGGAATCCATTTGTTAAGTGGAAACAATTAAGATATAAAGTTGTTACAATACTGCCATGTCTGAAAATAGTGAAAACTAATTGTACTAAGCAAATCAAGTCAGACTGCCACCAACTGGTCAAAACATTTGCACGTAAATAAGCAGTTTCTTAAACTAGACTCAAAAATAACTAAGGCCTAGTTTATACATCGTGCTATTGTCGCACCGAACTCAATTATTTCAATTTGGCGTGGTAAAAGCGTGATGCATGTATAAATTGATGTCCCAATTAAGTGCTGTGCCAGATGATAGCATGGTCATCTTACCGTGCGGAACGGTGATAGCACGGCTCAATTTATACACTGTGCCAAATTACCGCACTGAATTACAAAACAAGTTTAGACAAGTCCGATAAGCTTCAAACGGCACAAAACAACAAGTAATGGCACGCTGACTGATTTTGGTGTGGTGCTGATGAGATGTATAAATCGCCACTGTGCTTTGGCCGTTCTGTCACCACGCTAAATTGAATTTAGTTTGGTGCGACGATAGCACAATGCATAAACTAGGTCTAAACTATTTAACCAAATGCCACAAATTTTGATATCTACACTATTGGTAAACGCAAAATTCAACTGGGTGTGTAAAAAATAGTGAATTTCTTTTTCTATCACAGTTGATGGTGTTTGTCTTTTTATTCATCTCAGGAAGACACTTTGATTTGTCTCCTGAGTAAATATTAACAGAGCAATACCCTAAAGGAACTTTTGAAGCTTAAATACTGCATTTATGGAATTGAGTGGCGCACATGCAATAATTCTTATGCAATTCTTCAAGGACATCTTACAATATCGATGTTACCTTTCCCAGGATGCCAATTTCTCCCCGTGGTCCAGGATGGAGAAGACACTGTCTGCGTGGAGCCGTTGCCATCTGGGAACGTTTCCTTGTTAAATCTGCTATCAATACATCCACGTTTTGAGGCTAGAAAAAAGGTTACTTCGAGTATAAGTGTTGTTTGAAGTAAGTCCTAAATTATAATGGTTTTAATATACATACGACACATTTCAAACAACTAGTTCATCGTCAGAGAGAGAAACTCTGATGTGACTAGGAGGAAATAATAACAAATGCTTGGAAATCAGTATTCAAAATCAGCCCATCCCACTGTAGTTGCCTCGGTAGCTCAGATGTAGAACACCAGTTATGAAATCAGTGAATCGCGTCTGCTTTTTTTCAGCATTTGTTCTGTTATCATTTCCTCTTAGACATATCAGAGTTTCTCTCTCTGACAATGAACTAATATAATGGTTTTATTTTTAGAGGATAACACGTGACATTGCGTGAAAAGGGCCGTATGTTATTAGCACATGACAGTACCTAAACTGATAAACTACCCTACACCTGGTGGGCCTTTTTGCCCCCCTTGGGGGGTGGTCTAGGTAAGGTTTACAACCACGCCACCAAAACAATCAAAAGTTCTTACAAATCAGGAATTAACCTCTGTTATTATATAAATACCAATGAAATACCATGATCCCTTTGTCAAATTCATTGGTGTTTATATAATAAATAGAATATTTCATGGCCGCTCACTCATGAAATATACATCTAAACTTAAAGAGAAATTTTGTATCTCTGTGTGGCCATGTAATATTCTCTATTTATTGTACACTGATGTGACCTACCGAGCTAAGTGATGCTGCTGGCACATTTTGCTTTCTCAGCTCCCCTCTTAGCTTCTGCTCTTGTAGGGCGGCTTCATGAACTGAGACTGAAGAAGAGCTGATGATCATGAATCGGTAAAATTCCAATAACAATCATCATACACTACCTCATAAAACTCTAAATTTCAGCTCAAGCATGCCAGTGGTATCTTGTAGCCACTATATTACTATATTGGGCACTATGGCCACTTGGGTAGCGGGCATTACCTCTTGAATCAACTATTAAATAAAGTGAGTCTCATTGTTAGCAGCCAGTATATACTGGGCACTACGGCCACATGGGTGGCAAGCATTACCCCGTGCATCAAATCTTAAATAAAGTGGGCCTGAGTGTTAGCAGCTGTGAACTATGGCCACATACGTAGTGCGCATTATCCCTTGCATCAACTCTTAAATAAAGTGAGCCTCATTGTTAGCAGCCACTATATACTGGGCACTGTGGCCATAAGGGTAAAGGGCATTACCCCTTATATCTACTCCTAAATAAAGTGAGCCTGAGTGTTGACAACCACTATACTTAGCAACAGGGCCACTATACATGGGTATGGGGCATTTACCCCCTGTATCTACCCTTAAATAAAGTGAACCTGAGAGCTAGCAGCCAATATACTAGACACTAAGGTCACATGGATAGCATCAACTCTTAAATAAAGTGAGCCTGAGTGTTTGCAGCCACTATACTGGGCAATATGGCCACATGGGAAGTGGGCATTACCCCTTATATCTACCCATAAATATAGTAAGCCCGAGTGTTAGCAGCCACTATACTGGGCACTATGGCCACATGGGTAGTGGGCATTACCCTTTATATCTACTCCTAAATAAAGTAAGTCTGAGTGTTGACAGCCACTGTACTGAGCAATAGGGCCACATGGGTAGTGGGCATTACCCCCTTGTATCTACCCTTAAATAAAGTGAACCTGAGTGTTAGCAGCCAATATACTAGACATTAAGGTCACAAGGATATTGGGTATAAGAGTCAACTCTTAAATAAAGTGAGCCTGAGTGTTTGCAGCCACTATACTGGGCAATATGGTTACATGGGTAGTGGGCATTACCCCTTATATCTACCCTTAAATAAAGTGAGCCTGAGTGTTAGCATCTGGGGTTTCCGAGCATAATAAACCATGCAGGACGTTGGGAGAAAAGGAGATAAGCTTGTGCACCTCGAGCAATCAACCAACTCTCCATACCTTGCATCTCATTAATAAGTTGTCTGGTGGTCTCAAACAGTGACCTGTATGTCCTAATCGTCTCAAACAAATGATCTCGCTCCTTGGTCAGCTGGGCCATCTGTTGTTGTTTTCGCACATCTAGGATTGGGATACCACAGCAAAGACAGTAGGGATAAAAAACAAACAGAAAATGTAAAACGTAGTTAACTACAACTTCATTGCGACTAACCACTTGGTACAGATGCCACGATTAACACTATTACAACGGATGAAAAAAAGTTTGACAATTACACGAGATAATACATAAAAAAGATTTAAACTGGAGTAGGTTATAGTTATTTTTGTTGTTCACTAGCATGGAAGTAAATAAATACACCTGTCTAAAAAATTGGTATATGTCCCGAGATGGATTTGAACCTATGTCTCTCTTTCAAGGGAAACGTGAGTTTGATTCCTGCTGGGGGTATATACAATTTTTTTGGATGAGTGTATATATTTTGGATTAAGATTACTACACCCAAGGTAAGGCAGTCTAATAAAACACAGAGCTTCTAATTTTAGACAACCTTTTGTTCGGGATCCTAGAGAAGACAGAATGATTTTACAAAAATAAAAATAAAGAGCTCAAAATTAGAGAATGGGCATGAAAAACGGAGAAACAATAATATATAAACAATTCAAAATAACAGTTTTGCTTATGTTACAACTTCATAAAGGAAAGCTAAACTTTATCTCCGGAAATTTCGGCAGAAATTTCGAAGATGTGAGCATGGGATAAATCAGTTGTCAAACACTTTCTCGTGGGATACCGCGGAAAATGCCAATTGTCACTTTTATTTTCTTCGTATACATACTCGCCAAAGGCTTGGATAACCATTAAAGTCTATAAATACTAAATGTAAATTATGGTGTATATATACTGTTTACCGTTTCTCTGAGGTATTAACAATAAAGCTGTTCTTTGCAAAGACATCAATATTTGCTGAGCAGGAATATAAGTATTTCACTGATATTCAAGTATTACTAACAGATAACACATGACAAAAAGGTGGGGCAGAGGATATCTTGGTAACTAACCATTATTTCTCATAGAAGAAAAACAGCACAGTGAAGGCTGAGATGGGATGATATTTCTTTGACACTCTCGTACATTACATATGCATTATTGGATAAGTGTGAGGTCAACATGGCTGGATATAAGTTTTTTTTTTTTGCATTATTATGGACCAAGATGAAGTCGAAATCCATGAAAATGCAAAATTAGAACGATGCCAATATCCAACAATCTTGACTGAACAAACTTGTTCAATAAAGGATTTATTATGTGGCCAATAAATTTCTCTTTGCTATTGTTTTCGGTAAGACAAAAACGCTTTCATGTCTTCCTTCACTTTATGTTTTAATTTTTGTATTTGTCGGGTTTGTTTGACGAATAAACTTACGAAACTTGTCTATGTTTTCTTTCTATTGACTGACTTCTTCCCCTTTTTGCGACTCCATTGCCCAAAACTCAATGTATAAAATACTCCACGAAATATAGCTCTTGTGGAGACAAAATGGGCAATCCAGAGCGGGCAAGGTGGGCCTAACTTGCCCGCTCGTGTAACTAATCAGAACACATAATTCGCTTCATCTTTCCCGCTCAGAAAGCCTGCCATATAATAACAGATAACACACGATAAGAAGGTGGGGCAGAGGATATCTTATTAACTTACCATTGTAGAAGAGGAACGGCATGGTGAAGGGTGGAATAGGGTGAGGGGAAGCATTAGCTGGTATTTGCCCTTGGAAGTTCAGTAGATACTCTTGTCCATCTTTCCCTGCCGTGTTCTCCTGGATCATCAGATCAGTGAATGTTGCACATCCTTTGTGTAAAGGCACCGCCATTGTATACAGGTTTCCTTGTAGGGCAGGGATTTCGTCAATGCCTTCGGTTGCACACATGACTCGCAGTGTAACCTTACCTCGCAAGTTCTCTCCAGTCAGATTATCAAAACGATCCTGACGGTAAAAATAACAGTACAATTCAGACCAGGAAAAGAGTACATTCATAAGGAGTGACGTGGCACATTTTTGAGGAATGATGGCATCCTAAAATAATACAATCCACCGCATTTTATTCATGAGTTTAGAATACATAAGAAATAATTTATTTAGGCCGTATGACATCATCCTTAGATAATTTATTCCATCGTGTGTCAATGAGAATCCCCTGCAAAAAAAATGCCCTAAATCTTCTCACTCTTTACTACTCAGGCCCATATGCAAAGGAGGTGCGATGGGTGCCTATGCACCTCACAACAGGATTGAACAAGTGTGTTTTACTTCATAAAAATCTGACATCCGACGTGGAAGTCAAAATCTAAGAGAATAGATATCACTGTGTTGTTTTATTTGTAGTGAAAAGCTAAATCCTTTTACGAGCCTAAGTGGCCCATTGGTGCCGATGCTTATCTCTGGTTGCTGTAGTGTTAAGCGAATGAGAGTCATTAATGCCCCCTGGACGGGACACTAATCTGTCGCAGGTTAGCCCCCAGCAGAAGCTGGTATGCATATTACTGACCTCGGGAAGATGGAAAGCTGAGTCAACTTTGGCAGAAAAGAAGGTCACACAAATGTTCAATACTCGGCTGAGCCTGGGGTTGAACCTGAGACCTTGTGGTTAGAAGGCAGAGATCTTACCACTGTGCCCACGCCACCGTTTTATCTGTAGTGAAAAACTGGTGAAAATCATAGCAAGACCTAGGTTCAAAAGCTAGTCAACTTTAATCTTCGATTAAGCAGAAGTTCAAACAGAAATTGCTTTATTAGAGAAATTTTCATGTATCTCTCAAGTACTACTCGTACTACATTATATTTCAAAACCATATTGTACACAGATTAGTATATTCTCAGTATGAAAATCTTAACATTCTGGTGTGGGAAAACCGAAATGCGATACAACAACAACAGATTGCCTAGTTCTTACTCGAACCATTACTTAAAACATTAACCCGAGCTTAGTGTTAATCAGCTTTGAAAAAAGGGGCCCTGGAAAGTCATGAATGCACAATCAAATAATGATACGATTGACTGGTTGGGTTAATTATGTCACTATTTTGGTAAACAACATTTAATATGAAATTACTAACGGTTGGTCTGACGATAGCATATTCGAGACACTAAACTGATCTTTGTATTTTCAAAGATTTAATATTTTTTACCTTTAGTTAAGCTGAAAGCTAAATCATTTTACGAGCCTAAGTGGTCCATTGGAGCCGGCGTTTATCTCAGGTTTCTGTAGTGTTAAGCGGATGAGAGACATTGTCTCCCCCTGGACGCGACACTAATCCGTCGCAGGTTAACCCCCAGCAGAAGCTAGTACTCATTTTACCGACCTCACGAGGATGGAAAGCTGAGTCAGCTATAGCGGAAGAGGTCACACAAATGTTTGACACTTGGCTGAGCCGAAGATCGAAACTAGGGCCTTGTGGTTAGAAGACAGAGATCTTACCACTGCACTAACCATGCCGCCATTACCTTTAGTAAAAGCTTCAAATTCCGAACGAGCATCCTGCTTGTGTTCTTGTTTGTGTTAGAGACAGTGGGAGTGGCGGGGATAGTGTCTGGTTCCAACTTCACAGGCAAACCGGGGTAAGCTGTAAATGACATCTGAATGAAAGAAAACGTAGAATGGGTTTGAAAAATTGTTGCCACACAAACCCAAGTTTAAAATTCCCTGACTTTTCCCTGACGTGGCACTGATGTTTCCTACACATATAACAGGATTAATTTTCGAAATCTATGTAACCGTTGGTCAGTAAATCCATATAATAAATTTTGGTTTGCTCTCACTGAATTTATTTTATTTGGCTTATTCTAGCAGATGTTTTTCTGTTGGCATTATTGGCCTTTTAAAAAACATTTTATAAAAAGTTAGTCTTTCCTGACCAAAAGCATTTTTTCCTAAACTTTTAACCAAATATTACAAATTTTATTGACCTACATCAAATTTTTCTGCCCTACATCAAATTTCCCTGACCTGCATCAAATTTCCCTAATCTGCATCAAATTTCCCTCACCTACATCAAATTTCCCTGGCCTACATCAAATTTCCCTGACCTATACGTTAAAATTCCCTGACCTACGTTAAATTTCCCTGACCTACATCAAATTTCCCTGATCTTAATCAAATTTCCCTGACCTACATCAAATTTCCCTGACCTACATCAAATTTCCCTGACCTACA
>JAOCPT020608140.1:0-17984 GCA_026546935.2 Palythoa grandiflora | reverse complement strand
GGTGGGGATGATGATGGTGCTGGTGGCGGTGGTAGTGATAATGTTGGTAGTGGTGGTGATGATGGTGGTAGTGGTGGTGATGATGATGATGGTGCTGGTGGCGGTGGTAGTGATAATGTTGGTAGTGGTGATGATGATGATTGTTCTGGTGGCGGTGGTGGTGATGATGGTGCTGGTGGCGGTGGTGGTGATAATGGTGTTGTGGCGGTGGTGGTGGCAATGGTGGTGATGATGGTGCTGGTGATGGTGGTGGTGGCGTTGGTGGTGATGGTGGTGGTGGCGTTGGTGGTGATGGTGGTGGTGGCGGCGGTGGTGATGATGGTGGTGGCGGCGGTGGTGATGATGGTGGTGGTAGTGGTGGTGGTTATGATGACGATGATGATAATTGTAATGGTTTATTTAAAAAATATAAGTATTGGCAAAACATTTATTAAAAACGATTGATTTAGACAAACACGTGTATCGGAAAAACCCCTCGGTTTTCTTTACTTTAACACTACTTGTTATAATTCATAGTCTACTTTATTGGAAATAATATCAATTTTCGTTTTCGGTTTTCATTAACAGATTTTGATGATGACAGTTCTAATTTTGATGTCAATAACAATGATGCCAGTAGTATTGGTGATGATCATAACGACGAATGCATGGTCGAAGTGAAAATCAAACAGGAGAGAATGAGTCCAGATCTTTGTGAATCCGCTGACCAGGCCTTACCCAACAACAGGAAACGGAGCATCCAGGACTCCAGTGACGGTGAGGACGAGGACAGCGTTGAAAACTCGCCCAAGGCCCCCTGCAGTGTATCCCCTGTCCGAGATAGCGCCACATTTAAGATGTCTCTTGAACTTCTTCAACGGATTTTTCCTCAACAAAGCCGTGGAATATTGGAGCTCATTTTACGAGCGTCTGACGAAGATGTTGTCAAATCGATAGAATCCCTCCTCCCCGAGAATAACCCGAGAGGTTTTGGTGTCCCATTTGGGTTTCGGGGCCTTTCGCCTCAGCATTCAAACCTTTCTCTATTCCAGTGCGATAGTCGTGCCAAGTCCGCTTTCTCTCCAATAACTAAAAACCACTTGTACTTCAAACCAAGCGCCTACCCCACGCATGCGCCTTACCCACATGTTTCTCCCAAAAGTCCTTCTGCGCATGCGTCCTATCCACATGTGTCCCCAAAAAGCCCAACCGCGCATGCGCCAAGTGCTTTCCAATCCGTCGAAGGATGTGGTCCCGAGTTGAGTCCATCGATGAAAGAACGGTTTTATTATCCGATAGGAGGCTATTTACCGTATAACCGGCCTGCTTCGGCAGCTTTGCTTTCCTTGACAGCACAGCGGCGTAATTCAGGCTCCAGGTTTTGCGTACATTGTGGATTCACTGTGAAGACGGGAGATAAATTTTGCTGTGAATGTGGAAAGTCTTTAGGATGACGAAGAAGCAATTGAACTCCACTAGATATTAAACAATTCATTTAAAAGAAATTAATAGCTTGCATGTGCGAGGAATTTATTTTTAAAATGCTATTTTTGGTATTACGCACATTTGCTTGAATGTTAAAATATTTGTGTACTGTCATACACTTGTTTGCCAAGCGACGGCAGCTGAGAATTTAATTCCATAACACAATTAGGCGCGACAGTGGCTTAACAAAGTGAATAAATAATGTATTTGTGCAGTAGCGGATCTATCCAGCTCGAATGTGTTAATCTATCCTGTATTTTCGTATTTTTGTAATAAAAGCTTGCTTTAATTTAGTAAGCGACGTAAGCGGAGAGCAAACAAAGAATTAAGGTATCGGAACTGTTTTTTCATTCTGTCGAAATGTCGCTTTACAGTTACAGAACTTTGTGTTGAGGAAAAAAAAACTGTCAGGGATTTCGGCACCTAACGCGCCACTTGTAAATTGTATTAATTGTGTATGAATTATGTAAAAGTAATTTTATTTACCACATTTTTAGTTACGTATTTGTACATAAAACACGACGTTAGCGGTTTATTTATTTATAACTGCGCTTCACTGGGTCGATACATGTACTTGGGTTGAATATTTCGGATTTGTGCGGTGTTTGTAAACTGCTAACTGTATCAACAGAAATAAAATCTGTGAGCACTAAATACCTTTTTATTTAATAAATAAAGAAAGAAGACTGTGTTAAAACATGACAGGCATTTGAGAACACTCGAGTTGCAGGCGAGTATTATTTACATTTCTCCTGACTCCAGTGTTGTCAAATGCCTCAAGTGTTCTATCATTCACAGCTTCGGCTTCTTCATTTGCTTTATAATATTGATAGGACCCTACAAGAAACAAAACTTTAAAAGATTCATTTTAAACTAGTGTGAATGGCGCGAAAATTGCGACGTGTATCGGTGTGTACATCAACAAGCCCGCCAAATGACTTGAGCGTAAACTATGGTTGTTTGAGCGCTATGCTATGTCGAGTTACGCAATGGTAGTCACCACGGAAGATCATTGGCGCCAGCGCTAAGTTCATTCAGTGTCCACACATTAGGCGAAAGCTTCGTACGAAAAGTGTGAGGCATAAAAAATATCAAACATGTTTTATATTGCGCACCGTTTGCCGCAGCCGCAAATGTGCTTAAACTGAATTAACTCCCCACACACGGCGAATTCTTTGCGGCGAAATCAGCACCGCGCTTTTTTCGTCCAGTACACCCGCTTTTTTATAACAACTTTATAAGAACGAGGTCCAATTCTGCCAAAATTTAAGAACAAGCTCAGGCTGAGGCTTGATAACTAGGAAAGATTTTGTGGTAGAAAATTGACTAAAACTTAACGATGCAGCATAAAACATAAAAAGTTTCACTGTAAAGACTGCTCAACAAACAATGAAGGTAGTTCGCCTCTAAATTTAGCCGTACAATACTTGTGTGGCACAAGGCGTTTCATTTTCCAATACGTTGTTTTATTTTGTTTTTTCTTCAATAAAAACCGCTCACAGAAATAAGAACAAATTAAGAACAAATTGATGCTGAAATTGCCAAAAAATTAAGAACAATGAACCTCGGCAAAGTTTACTGGTTCTTATAAAAAATAGCGTATAATGTGAGAGGCAAAATACAGCAAGAGTACCTTGCTTCTTCGACGAATTTAATGTAATCAACACTCTTTAACGGACTCACTGTATGTAGAACTGCTGACTGACGCTGAACTAATACTGACCAAATTTCCGGTTCAGCTGGTGCGGTATTTAAAATACGGGAACGAAATGAGTCTTTTGTTTCCTGACTTATTGTGAACTCTATTCGGACGTGATCAAGGAAAAACGTGCAATTACTCTAGATATGTATGTAAAGCTTCGAACAACACAAAGATCCTGGGTATAGAATTATGCTCAACATTTTTCTCAACAGTTTTCTTGAAAGTATTCCGAGAAACCATGAGCCATAAGGCCTATTTGTTTACAGTGGGGCGGCTGAATATTTTTGGTGGAGACATTGTACTCAAGCTTCTAACACTTTGAATCAACGTAGAATGTTAGGGTATTGTTTCTGGACAACTGTGCTCTTTTTAGCTTTATCAGTTAAAATTAAACATATTTCTGAAGCAGTGCATGGTGTCAGTCATTGCTTCTTCCTTCCTAACGAAATTAGATAGTTTCTCTTTGGCAATCACCTTTACTTGTTTCATTTTATATTACAGGAATTCTTTGGCAAAAGGTTTAATCACCTGCCTTCTGTTTCCTAAGGCGTTAATGACATTAGATTTACGTATTTAGAATCTCCATGTTTCAGTAAAAACAATCCCGTCGTGTTCTTCTAAAGTTATTTTCGAGGTCGAGATAAGAATTTTTTCTGCAGAAGCCATTGGTATTAAGAGATTATTAACCGCGCTCGAGGTCTGTATGGAAAAATATCAGATCGAGGTCATGACAGTACGGACCAAGCGCAGCGTATTATCATATGACCTTGCAATTTCCTGCATTCTGATTGGTTCACCGCGGTCTGTCAAAATGCTTAACTTATGGCCCACGGGCCGTATACGTGCGTATTCGTATTGACCGGTTTCCTAAATTTTGAATTTCAGAATTTTTCAAAATTAGCAAAATTACTAAAAAAACGATTTTAAAGCACTTCCGAAATTTTCCGAACACTTCCGAAGATTTGCAAAGATTTTTAGAAAATCTTCAAAAATCTGAAAATGCATAAGAAAAAGTTTTTAAACATTTCAGAAGCTTTCCGATGATTTCCGAAAACTGCTGCTTAGTTCCGATGATTCCCGTAGACGTAGGCATGGGATAAATTACCGGAAGTAAAAAAAAGTCATATAATAAAAGAATTATTAGCCACGCTTGCTCAGTCTGTATGTATAAATATCAGAACTCTAAGATTTCCGTAGATCTCCGAACACTTCCAAAAATTTCCGAAAATTTTCCGAAAATCTCGAAAAGTTCTAAAATGCCTTAGAAACGTTTCTGATAATTTTTGAAGATTTTCAAAAAATTTCCGAAGATTTCCGAAAAATTCCGAACACTCCCGAAGATTTTCCGAAAATTTCAAAAATCGTAAATATGCCTTACAAACAATTTTAAAGAGTTTCCGAAGATTTCCAAAGATTTCCGAATGTTTCCAGAAATTGCATACTTTGAATTCGTTATTCACTTAGCTTGTATTATCAAAAATCGCATTCTTGATATGATTTGGCCTTGATATGATTGCGGCCTTGCGCTTCGCTCGGGCCGCAAATGACACTACGCGGGCTCAAATAAACAATAATCCCTCAAAAAGTCATGTTATTCCCTTATTATTATATGACCTTGCAATTTCCTGCAGTCTGATTGGCTCACGCGCGGTCTGTCACAATGCGTGTTCGGCCCACGGGCCGCACACGCGTGTATTCGGACCGGTTTCCCGGATGTTGATTTTTCGAAAATTTTCAAAACTCACAAAATTACTTAACAAAACGACTTAACAAAACGATTTTAAAGTACTTCTATCAGACATCGTCCAGATTTTGTTTTAGTCCTATCTTTATTCCAATCTACACTAAGTTAAATACATGGTGAAACAAAAATATAAACTATTTACAAGACTTTTTTCACAAGCTTTCACAGCATCAGTTTAGGAAATTCAGGCAATCAGTGACTGGGGGAGAGTGGAGGACAAGCGTTGCTCATGAAGTTACGTGGTGAAACCATTCCATCTTGTTTTTCTCTGAAAAGGAAAACAGTGTGCGGTTTTAATGCTTAATGAGACAAATGAAAAAATATTGCTTCTAGTTGGCTGACAGCAGTGTAGGAAACAAAATGCAGAGATAGTTTTAACGAAAACTAAAAAAAGCAATCTTTTTCATCACATGACAGAAAAACAAAAAAACAGTTTTTCTTCAGCACATGTCAGAAAATGAGTCATTTCCGATTGGTTGGGATGTGAAAATTTTTCATTTGTAATATTAGTTAGAAATCATGCGACTTTTCTCGTTCTATAAACGCAATACATAGTTTGCACTTGTGAATTTTTCAAAAAACTCAAATTGCAGTCGCCCTGAGCTTATGCAATTTTGATACTTTTGAAAAATTCACTCAAAGTACAATTAAATTCCAAATAGAACTTGAGGTCATATATGATTTACTAGTTTTATTTTTGTATTATTTTGAGGCTCTACAGTTTTGTCTAATTTGAAAAACGTATTCATGGCGTTTGACATTCCTGCAAACTATTTATTTAAAAGTAGATTTAAGTGATACAATTATAACAGAACATAGTGCGATTAACTTCACTTGAAAACATCAATGTACTTTTTCGAGCTACATCTTTAAATAATCTAATGAACTTATTTTTTGTGGTTTTTGTGGCTACTGCATCGATAGACGGTAGCCACTATGTCATTGTCCAGGTAAGTGAGTCCCTAACACCACAACAGCAAGCCTAGGTAAGTTACCAAATAGCACAGGAAGCCCGCAAAACTTCGAAACATTGTTTGGAATCAATCAACTGTCAGCCGATAAACTTCCCAATTCCCCAAGTAAATAAATAATGTGAGTATTAAAAAAGGTTCTAAACTAGATTCACAAATTTTTCTTAACTATAAATTTCTTCACACTCCATGTCTATTTGCAGTAGCCACAAGTGCTTAACCCTTTCAGCCCAGAGCAATTTATCAACATCTAACTTCTCCTTACAGAACTCATAACAAAACAATATAACTGGTAGTGAGAAATAAGAAATTGATCAAGTGGAATAAACTGTAAAAGTTGAAAAGACAAATTCTTCCAACCTACTTATATAGAAAGTATGGAGCTCAGTTGGGAGAATTTACCAACACATCATTTGTCGTGCTTGGGGCTGAAAGGGTTAAATGGTAGCGGAGTTGTCACAGCATCCAATTACACTCCCTTTGACAGAGTATTTGTTGTCTCTACCATCACATATTGTAGCTAACAAATGTTGCTGATAAAAGTTAAAATTATTCTTGTGTTTGTTTTATAGTCACTTTTTGGGAAAGAGGCAGACAAGTTAGAGCAAGCCAATGATGATGACAAGACTTGTATCTTTGTTTTCTGCATTTTTTCCCCTGCTTTGTTAAATCATTTTCTTAATCAGTGAAGAGCTTTTGATACTGAGTGCTTTTAACCTCAATTTAGTGATGCTGCACTATGGGACCAAGTGTGTATCCATGTTGGCATCAATTGACTTTTATCAGTATTTTTAAAAGTTAGTAAAATTCTGTTGCCTTTCTTGACTGATGTATTTTAGATATATAACTGCTGTCAAGCAATAATATGGTTTATACTAAGAGAATAAACCGCTTTCATTAGTCGCTGCCACATATCGAAGAGGTCGCACATGTTTCCAAACAATAATAGTTTGTCCTTATTTTAAATGCTTGATAACCAAAACTGTGAATTTGGTTGCCCTGATAAACTTTTTTGATTGCTCATTTGATGTAATCAAATGGTGTCAAGTTTAAATATCGCACAGTTCTTGGTGTGTGGAAATCATTTTTGCAAAAGTCTGGGGTTAAGTTGCTGCATGTTCAAAATGGTGTCTTCGATCTTCATCGCTACCAAACAAGAAATTTGGCATTGTTTCTTAAATGTTTCATACCTGGCAATGTTTGGTAAAATTTGCAGGTATCATAAACACAGGAAAATGCCTAGCTGAGGCAAATAAATTAGTTTTAACTTAACGTTATTGGACATTTACAATACAAATGTAAGTCTTGTTCCAGTTTGGTTGTTTGTCCGTTTATTCCTCAGTTTTACCAAAAACAGGTTGCATGATAAACGTTTTGGTCCTGTCAAACAACCACACAATCACTAATTTTGAGCACTGATAATATAAAACACTATGATGTAGAAGAACACATGAAAAATGTTGAGAGAAATTGAGGTGAAGCCAAGTTTACAGTTTATATAATAGTAGATTGTCATACTTAAAGGTTCAGACCCTGCTCCTGCACAGAAAAGTAAACAAAAAAGACTGACCAATTTGATAGTTAATCAACACAGAGCATGTTTTGAAAGTATTGTGCCACATTTAATAATGTAGATTTCTGCGTGTCTGGGTATATAAACTGTAGGTATTTATTGTCTGTTGTTGGCTTAACTTGTCCTGCATAGATTACATCATAGAGAAGGAGCCACTAGTGAACAGGTTTATTTCTGTTCCCAAAGATAAAGGTAAACTGAAATGTTTTTGGATACAGCTTTTAGTTCTGCCATTATTGTAATATTTTGTCATTAGCTGCAACATTCTTTCTTTTCTTTTCTACTCTTTTCTTTCCTCCTCACCTCTCTGATATACAGAGTAAAGTAAAATGTTTGTAAAGTCAGTGCAGATATAATTATTTTAAGGCAAAACTTGTCCACAAAATTGCCACAGAAATGGCCTTTTTACTGGATTGGTTTTTGGCAAATTTGTCCCCAAAATTTTTATGAAACCCGAAGCTGTGAATTTGGCTGTTTTTTCCTCAAATTTGGCTCAGTCTAGTCTGCGAATCCCACGAAATTTGATTTTTTTATGCAAAGTATCAGAAGCCTTGTTATTATTATGAATTTGTGCTTTATTACTGCATTGGACACTTTTCTGCCTTTACCAAACAAAAATGAAACAGAAAATTAGACTTGGGAAAGGATTATTTTGCCTGTCAGTGTCTAGCTTATTATGCATGCCTAGCATTATTATGCATGTTTAGCTTGTAAAGGTTTTATTATTAATATTAATATTAATGTTAATACTAATAATAACAGTGAGTCATCTTCGCCAATATTTATAAAATGGATAAAATCGGGTAAATAAGCTAAAATTAAGCAAACGTTTTCGATCAATATGATCATCATCACAGGCAGAGTACTTTAAATAGTTAAGGCAGGAGAATTATAATTGCAAATTTGAAGAAAATTTGAGAATTAGAAGAACAAAAGAAGCACTCCTCATTGGCCGTTACCAACCATCTCTGAACAAACAAGTTTCCGCTTTTCATTTGTCTCTTTATCCTAAAGGAATCACTTAATTTTCTTCAAATTTTCAATTATAATTCTCCCACCTTTAACTATTTAAAGTACTCTGCCTGCGCTTAAAATTTTACAGCCTGATGATGATCATATTGATCGAAAACATTTGCTTAATTTTAGCTTAATTTTAACAATTGTATTTTGCCTGATTTTATCCAATAATAACAGTAATATTAGGAGTATTTGTCACTTATTAACAGGCCCTCTCTGAAAATCACGCTAGTAAGAGAGCTCTTCAGTATATTAAATACATATATAAGTAAAACAATTAATGTTTATTTTTTTGTTCTGCAGGGAGTTTGAACTGCTCATCTTTTGTTGCAGGCATTGTAGAAGCTGTTCTCCATGGATGTAATTTTGTAAGTTCAATAATAAATTTCTCTGTACTGTACCGTAGAAAATTGTCTGACATTGTAAATTGTAATTTTTCCTGCTGAAATCACCCGCTCCGGCTATGTTAGGGATAATTGACAGCACAAGGAATGTTGTTATCAGCTACAATCTAATATTCAGTGTTTTACGTACTCTTTTCCCAAGAACTATTAGACTTTAGTATAAATACGCAGGTGATTATACAAAATCGCGCACACTGATTACTGGACAAACTCACACTGTCACACGATAATCACTTCCAGCGATTATCCAAAATGGCTGCGGGCACGCTTTCACTTGAAATAATTTTTTTCTCGTTTTAAATGTGTCTTTTTTCCTTTTGGAAATAATCACCATCTCCTTCGGCGACTAATAATGTTAATTATGACTCTCTTCCTCCGAATGTTGTAACTTCTGACACTCTACTGCTATTAACAGTCCGCTACGCCAGCCATAAGGTTGGCGAAGGTACCAAACCACCTTCATAAGTAAACCGTTGCCAGCCTTCTCGATATTAGAGCAGACTCATATGGGAGTATTCATTCTAAGTTCTAAACCAGGCGAAATATTTGCAAAAGACCTGATAAATATTCTGATACTTCTTGGTCTGTTACTTTGGGGTGTTTTGGTTATGTACAGTACATGTTGACCTATTAATGGAATGGTACTCTCTACACTCACAGCCAGCCAAGGTAACAGCACACTGGCACAAAGGCACCACATTGATGATCAAGTTTGAAGAATCTGTCATTCTTAGAGACAAGTCACTTGATACGAGATAGACATGTAAAACTATCTACATTCTTAATTCTAAAGTAATGACTGCAGTATAACTGACAGTCACAGACATTCCCAACTAAAGATAACCTTTAGTTTTAGTTGAACATATGTAAACTGTACGTGTCAAGGAAGTTGGATGAATACAAATCAGTACAAGCAGATTCCTGTCAGGGAGGCAGGTGCAAGTTTGGGTGGTTATTCAAGGATACATACATGGATGATACAGATGAGTGGTGACACGATTATTTCGCATGTAATGTTGCGCTAACAGAGAGTTGTTGGGGAGGCAGGAGCAAGTTTGGGTAGTTATTCCAGGGTACATACATGGATGATACAGATAAGTGGTGACATGATTGATGACACGATTATTTCGCATGTAATGTTGCGCTAACAGAGAGTTGTTGTCACCCGTGCATAAAAATAGATCTTTTGTGTTCTCTCATTCATCGTTCACGAGTGATGTGTGTCCGATATAAACTATCTTACACACGCTTTTTTTTATAAGAACCAGTAAATTTTGCCGAGGCTCGTTCTTAATTTATTGGCGATTTCAGTATCAATTTGTTCTTATTTCTGTGAGCGGTTTTTATTGAAGAAAAAACTAAATAAAACAAGATATTGGAAAATAAAACGCCTTGCGCCACACATGTATTGTACTGGTGATTTTAGAGGCGAACTACCTTCATTGTTTGTTGAGCAGTCTTTACAGTGAATCTTGTTTATGTTTTCTTTCTATGTTTTTTGCCGTATCGCTAAGTTTTAGTCAATTTTCTACCACAAAATTTTTCCTAGTTATCAAGCCTCAGCCTGAGCTTGTTCTTAAATTGTTCTTAAATTTTGGCAAATTTGAGCCTCGTTGTTCTGATAAAGTTGTTCTTACAAAAAAAGCGTGTTTTCTCTACAACTAATTTTATAGACTATTCCTGTGGACGGATTGTGACTAGACTTGTCTTTAAGCTCTTTCTAAAATAGCCAAACTTTTCATGTACCGAATGAGAAAATTCTGTTTTTCCTCATTCGCTTTAGTTTCGGCACATAAAAAGTTAGGCATTTGGAACGGGCCACAGTTCTACAACTTTATGTAAAGCAAGTGTATTTTGATTGGAATTTCATTTTATGAAATATGTTTTAGGAAAGTGAACTGAACAATTTCCCTTGAAAAATTAATTCAAAATCGCGTATAGTTAACATCGCTACAATTTTCTGCTGTTTTGTAACGAAAGATAACACATGGAAAAGTAGCAACAGATACATTGAAAAACATCATTTTTTCTACCCTTGTCGGTGCCTGGCAGCATTTAAGGCGTGTTCACACTTAAGACGTAATTAAGCGCAAACGCAGACGCAAGCGCAAGGACATTCACACCAGTGACGCAAATGCTGCAAGCTACGCAGGCGAAGACGGTTTTGGGCTTGCGTCTGTGTCTGCGTTTGCGTCATCTCATTCACACTTGAAAATTTGTGAAGCAGGAGCAAACACAGGCGCAAGGTGTCAAGTTACATTCACACTTGTTTCTATTGCTCTTGCGTCTGCGCGTGCTTCGCTAGTGTGAACACGCCTTTAGAAAGCGAATCTTGAAGAGCTGTGTTTTGGAAGGAAAGATTTTAAATCAGTGTGCATAAATAGATTTAAAAAACTGAATAAATGTTAAAAGTTATAAAGTACGGGATGGGTAGTAATTTACACGTATACGGTTCTCGCAAAAATTGAACAAACAATTTATGGCTTTGAGAAAAAGGCAGGATTAGGCCGGGGAGGCCGGGCCCCTTTATTCAATCTTCGGCCCTGACTTGCTTTTCTATAGTTGAGGAACTTTCTAGACGATATTGACAAGCGACATTCCTGCGCAGCAGTTAGCAGGAAAGTGGAGTTGAGACTGTAAGATGGCGTATCTTTGAACAACAATAAGCGAGTTTCTGTCATTGTCGGAAAGTATTCGAAAAAGGTTTATTATTCGCTTTTGCGTCTTCGGTTTTATATGCGGATTTTAAGCTTAACCCTATCCATACCGGGAAGGAAGGGAGGAAGGAGGGGTGTTGGCGGGGAGCTGGAAATTTATTTTCATATCTTGAACACCGTTTGGAGTTAGAAGCTGATATTTCGTGACTATTGCTAACATTTTAAAGTTTCGTTGGCAAAGCTGGGTAGCTTGCTGCCGTCCTAGCCACGCTCTCGAGGGACACTTTTTTCCATTTTTTTTCTAATTTTGTTTCCTTACATTTGTTATTGGGCAGAGTTTGTCTGTCCCCATCCACTCGATCCTTTCTGCGTTCAATTTCGCTGGATTTTCTCGCATATTTGGTCCATCTCACGCGGATAGGATATCTGTTTAGGGCTTCCCTGGAATTCTGAGCACAGCTGAACAAAAGACTAAATTCGTTGGAATCATTGTAGTTTTTTTAATCTTTCTTGACCTGTCTGTCCTAACGTCAAATTTACTAAACTCGATTCCAGGGTCAGTTCGCTGTTCGGATTCCCTTGCACAAGTGGAACCTGGGCTCTAAACTTGTTCCCATAGTTTTTCGGAAATTACATAACTAGTCAGCACTACACTTGTTAAGACATTATATTCGTAACTGATATTGCCAAAACGGATGGCGGCAGGGTAGTTTACGAATGTAAACGTTTAATACATATAAGTTTTGAAAAGCAATGCAAACTGGGAATTATGCATAAAACGATAAATATTTTACTATTCTTTGTAGCAAAAAGAGAAACAACCTGCACAATGTCAGGCATCTCGCTAAAAAATGAGAGTAATGACTAGTTTTTGCTGTTGGCATCATGATAGCAAAAAGCACCCTTAATTTTTTGAAACAATATTATTATCGGGTTTGAGTCATGGAATTGCCTTATTCTAGCTTTTATTGGCTGCGCTTTTCATATTTTGCAGTCATATATTCAGTGATAACTCTTAGTTTTTACCGTTGCTATGTAAACTTGCGCAACGGTGCTGTTGCTATGGTAACCAAACAAACGTATTTGTTTACATTGTTTTTTATCTTACCTATTTTTTGAATCAAAATATACAAAAAATTGATCAGAATCTCTTTGTAGTATGCAAAGCCAGGATAGCATAAATTTATAGAGTAAAGAGTGCAATCTCGTTCCCAGGGCCCTTTCCTCTTCGAAGAGGAAAGGGCCCTGGGAACGAGGTTGGAAAGAGTGATCAATGACGTCATAACGCTGCATTTATACTTACTGATATTATATGTGTGCTTGAACATGTGATAACCATTTTTGCACTGGAAACTGCGCAGTATAAACTTTTAATAGAAAAAAGCAAAAAAATTCGCAAATGATGACGTCATGATGACATCATAGAATGGTAGCTTACATAAGTATCATGAGACAGTAGACCATGCCATGGTTAACAATTCTGCCAAATGTTAGCTAACGAACCGGAACAAATATTTTTCAACACGAGAAGTAAAATTTATGTCTCCAAGCGGCTACGTATTATTCTTTTTATCATATAAAAACCAATGAATTTGACAAAAACGCCGCGGTCAAAATCACTGCATCGAAAGGCGCGATTTTATATATGTAACCATAGTAACAACAACATAATCTATGATATTACAAAATTTTAAACCCTTTTATGACTTAGGCTTCTTTTTAAGTATTTCGTAAAACGTGAAATTGCAGGCCTGAACCGGGAACACACGATTCTACTTCGATTTCTCTCCAATTTATTTGTTTGTTATACGTAAGTACTGCTAGATCTCTAAATTAATGAACTAGGTTAAATGAAAGTTAGTGTTTCTCCGATGTCGAACCAATGGAATAACTCCGTAACTAAATTTTTTCTTAACCTTAGATAAACTGAATGTTTCAACATTAAAGTGCGTATTCTGAAGAACATAAATAACGTTTTGTTTTCCACACCTCAATTAAGAAATTAAACTAATTAATAGACTAAAAGAAGTTCAAAACAGTTCAATCGAGTGTCCAAGATTAAATTTGTATATTTGAGAATAGGTTATAAATCAGTTTTCCAAAAGTTTGAATGATATCAATTGTATTACAATGATCATAGATATGAGTTAAATCTAATCAGCTGTTTTCTTTGTATTCGTATGAAAAGTTTCTTCAAAGTTTCCTTTTGTCAGTGTCGTCTTTTATAGTACAGTTCCACTAATGAAGCCCAGTCTCAGCTTGGATGGAACTTCACTGCCTGCTCATCACGGGGGAGACCTGGTACCAACACACTTTTTCCACAAAGAAACCAACTTTTTGTTCAGTGGAAGACGGATTTTCGAGCATTCTGAAAACAGTTTTAAATGCTTTAGTTAACTTGTTCGTATTTTTAGTTGCTGAAGAATTCGTATTGAGTTTAAGATGTTCACCAACACACTTTTTTTAAAAAATTAGGGACTTTGTAGTACTATAGCGGAAAGCTGAGTATGTTCCAGGTTAAGAGTCCATGGAGTTTGGGGACCAGAAAATGCTAACACTAAGCTATTGCCAGTTTGGCTCTTGGTTACTGCCAAACTATTTTCTTTTATATTTGATTTATCTTCCTCTTTGTTCAAGTTACTATCTAGTCTTCACGTGACCATCACGCAAAAACTTTCCGGTTAACCTTTAAATTTCCATGAAATGTAATTCGCTCGGGATCCAGAATACAAATTTATGAGCTTAGAGTCCGGTTGATGGAGTCCTACATACAGATTGCTGGAACCATTTCACCATTTGGTGGAGAATCCGGTTGATGGAGTCCTACATACAGATTGCTGGAACCATTTCACCATTTGGTGGAGAATCCGGAACCCAGGATGATTTGGGCATATCTTAAAACAGCCGACCATTGGTTCAGGTAATTGTACTAATTAATTAATTATTGTCTGTAAAACATCATATATTAATAATATGCAAATTAAAATGTACCTGTTGACTGACTGATATCGCACGATTTACCAGAAACCATCCACGATGTAGCAAACGTCTTGACAGCGGTTTCTTCAATGTCATCGCTCGGACGACTTAAATCATCTCCTGGCTCATCGTTGTAGGACCCACACAGGCCTCGCACCATATTGTAATGCCTTAAAATCAGCAATAAGATGGAAGAGCATGCAGAATAACTTCAACAATTACTCTCCACCTTTTATTAAACTAAATTTAAAATTTGTCTTTACACTTCTACTGCAATTCTTTCTTGTTTTCTTCTTCGCCCCCTTCTTCCGATTCCTATCTCATAAACAATGTAGGGTTTTAGCAAGTATCAAGATATTTTTCAAAATGGGGACTTTGTTCTTCGTTTTTGAGAAAATCTGCTTCCACATGCAGCGTTCGAATCGTTTTTGCCCGTCTAGACGTATATACGCGAAAACGATTCGAACACGCTCGGTTTCACAAACGAAGCATGCGTGTGCATGCGCTCTCCAATGTTACTATTCCAATTAACCGCGGAACAGACTGGAACCTACTTTTGAAGCTATCCGTTTTTCTCGGTTCACACCGATTGGATATATGTCCAGTTTTAAAATCACAATCTGGAGTGGAGTGGCTTGTAATGTTTAATGACTTCACGGCGCAAAGTTTAGGAATGAAAGTCGATTTTGCAAAGGGAAGAACCTAAACAAAAATCTTTCGGAGTCTGGTCGACTGATCTCAGCTCACAAGCGGAGCCCGGGATTCGATCTCGGGTCGTTGAGGTGAGAGGAACGACTGATGACCATTACGCCAAACTGACAACGATACAATACAATACAATACAATACAATACAATACAATACAATGCAATGCAATGCATTGCAATACAATATAATATACTACAATACATTATATTATATTATATTATATTATATTACAATACAATACAATACATTAACGTACAACACAATACAATACAATACACTACACTACAACACACTACACTACAATCCAGTCCAATACAATACAATACAATAAAACAAAGCAAAACACGATACAATACAATACAATGCAATGCAATATACAATACTTTATTCTTGCATCCTTTTTACATGTTTTGATAAGTAAATAAATAATTATATATCTATTACATAAAATTTAATTACATCTTATTGCAGTCTTGTGAAATAAGTATGACAAAAATTTTATCGAAAATTAACAGGAGCTAGCGCGCATTGTATATGAGATGGTAAATAGTCAACAATGTGCGAAGCGTCGAGTTGGCTATAAATCATCTCATATCCAACAAGCGCGAATGGAATAATTGTTTTATTAAATTTAACGTGCTTTCTAAAACCTTCGATACTTAACATTTTCTCAGCTTCGCCTCCTGCACAAATTTTTCAGCTTGGCATCACTTTCCATATAAGGTCATTCGGTATATGAGCTGATAACCGAGATTGAGGGAACTAATCAGAACGCGAGAAACGCAATATTCGAGGTTGGAAAATTAATAAAAAGTGATATGCCGTAAGGAAATGAAGCTTACTAACGACGGTATGTATCACCTTGTACCTTCATTACAACCCAAAAGAGGCAATTTGGGCTTTCAGGCAGCCGTCACTCAGGGAAATTCACCATTAGATTGTTTTCGGTCCTATAATTTTCCAAAACGAAGGAAGTGGAAGAAAAGAAATGCCAGTGGTTCTGAGTTATCAGGAGAGACTTCTTAACTCGTAGAAAAATTTTAAAAGAAATGTATTTTTGAACCCTCGGACTCGGTTTTAGTTGGTCAGCCTATTAATTGTAGTCCTGAGGTCGAACTAGTTTAAATCGATCTCAACGCAACACTTCACATTCATAACCAAATATAGATGATCCGTTGATTATCATCATCATCATCATCATCATTAACCAAACAGACTTAGACGTTTACATCGGCTTAGGTTTACGCCTAGCATATATGTAGACGTAAATATCGCATAGATGTAGACGTTGACGTAGGTAATACGTAGATGTAGATGTAGATATAAAGGTAGGAATGACAGATCTAGACATTGACGTAGGCATGACACAGATGTAGACATTGACGTAGGCATGACACAGATGTAGACATTGACGTAGGCATGACACAGATGTAGACGGGTTGGTCAGCGGTGCTCCAATACGGCGGCCATGAATTTTTGTGGTCCGCTAATTGTAGCACTTTCTATGCTTTTATTACATGCAAAAATGTCAGAACACCGACAAACCTTATACTTAGAAAACATTCGTGTTCCAAATGGTTTCCCCGCGACGATTTACCGCCCGTTCTTGGTAGGATCAGCCGCTATCGCCGAATGGCGATCGATTAAACAAGCCGCCATCTTGGATCCTACGAAACGTTCAAGCCGAATTCTGTTATATTGCCTTTTACTGCTAAGCGGCGACATCCATCCACAGCCTGGCCCTCCACAACACCCTTGTGGGCTCTGTGGTAAAGCAGTCAAGAACAACCAGAAGGCAATTGAGTGCGAAGAATGTCTTGTGTGGTACCATGTCAACTGTACTGCTACGAGTGCCCAGTCGTACGAAGATCTCGGTCTGAACTCTAAATTGGTGTGGATTTGCAATCGTTGCACTTACCCTAATTTCTCCACAACTTTTCTTTTGAACAACTTGTCAGACCTAGCAGACAGTACTATATTTGGAAGTTTAGATTCTCCCTCTCCATCTGACCCGCTCACAAGTCCCCTGGGACCACCTCTGCATACCTCAAGCCCATCTGCTCACCATTCTTCTAAGAGGACCAAAAGTAAACCAAGACGGAAACTGAAAGTGTTGTCGCTCAATTGTAACAGCCTAAAGAGCTCCAATAAAAAAGCTGAATTTCATGCACTTCTGGACCTACATCAACCGGACGTGATTATGGGTTGCGAGTCTAAGATTGATCCTAGTATTCCAACGGGTTCCGTCTTTTGGGATAAGTTTGATGTTTTCAGAAAGGACCGGACGTCATCTGGAGGAGGAGTATTTATTGCTATTCGCAATGACCTTGCTGCTGTTCAAGAGCCTCGCTTTGATGTGCAAGGCTGTGAGATCATCACTGCATCCCTACAGTTCTCTAAGACCAAAAAGATTTATCTGTCCAGTTTTTACAATCCTTCTGCCACAGACCTGGTGCCCCTTGGCTTACTGGACGACCATCTCAGTAAGCTATACAGCCACTCGAAGTTCCCCCAGTTGATTCTTTGTGGAGATTTCAACTGCGGCGGAGTAGACTGGCCAAACCTTGGTCTACGCCATGACATAACTACCCATAACTGCGACAGTGTCATCCTTGATGTTGCAACCAAATATGGTCTTACTCAACATGTAAAATGGCCGACTCGCAAGGACCGAATACTTGACCTCGCCTTCTCTTCACAACCAAACACCATCCAAGCATGTCACGTGATACCCGGTATGAGTGACCACGAAGCTGTCCTATTTGA
>JAOCPT020608070.1:0-10128 GCA_026546935.2 Palythoa grandiflora | reverse complement strand
GGGGCCCCGCCGGGCCCCCCCCCCCCGGCGGGGCGCGGGGCAGCGGCGGGCCCCCTTGAAGAGGCTGAGGGCATCATAGAGGCTGGGCTTCATAGAGGCAGGGGACTTCATAGAGGCTAGGTGCGCAATGGTGGCTGGGGCTTCATAGAGGCTGGGAGTCATAGCGGCTGGGGGCTTAATAGGGGCTGGGGACTTAGTATAGGCAGGGGATTTATAGAGACGGGGTCCTTAACTGAAGCTGGAGCTTAAATTGATAAGAGGCTGGAAGCTTAATAGAGACTGGGGACTTAGTAGAGGCTGGGGGTTGATTGAAGCTAGGGGTTTTATTAAGTGAGGCTGTATTTTTCTAAGTATGTAAGTCTTGCAGCCTTAGTTATCCTCTCTGTTAGTCTTAATGCTACCAGTATTTTAGTAATCGACCCTAACTAAGATATTGTGCAGAATATGCCCCTCCCTTCCCCCCAAGGCAATTTTTTGGGGATGGGAGTGGCTAAACCTAAGGTAACACCCCCACCCCACAAATGCATTCTACACAATGTTCCCTAACTCTGATATTGTGCAGTTTTTGATAAAATTAAGTAGCTCATATATATGTATCTGCTATTTATATATCTAAGTACATAATCAGTTTAAATAAAATTGAACGTTTGATCGATTTGTACAGAGACAACCCGTCGCCCTACTTCCTCTGCCCAGACTGCGCTCCCGACCACAATCGAACGTAATTGTGGTCTCCCTGTGCACGGGTATTAGCCAGTCGATCACACGCGAAAACGCCATGGATAACAATACGGGATTAATATTTGATTTTTCGCACCTGTTTTGGATTGTGTTAGTTCTCATAGTAATACCTGTTGGCGTATTGGTCGTTATTGTCCGTGGTTTAAACAACAGATACAAGCAGTCAAAGCAGCAACAAAAAGATTGGTGGAAGCATGGAGTAATTTATCATATCTACCCTCGGTCTTTCTGCGACTCAAGCGGAGATGGCAATGGAGATTTAAAGGGTATTACACAGCGACTAAATTACCTCCAATATCTTGGAGTGAAAAGCATTTATCTCTCTCCAATATTCGACTCGCCCATGGTTGACCAAGGTTACGATATATCAGATTTCAAGAACATAAACCCGTTGTTCGGTACGATGAAAGACTTTGATGAACTTCTAACACAGATTCACAGAAAGGATATGAAGCTCGTGTTGGATTTTGTTCCAAATCACACTTCCGATAAACATCCGTGGTTCGTTGAGAGCCGGGCCAGCAAAACAAACCCGAAGCGAGACTGGTACATATGGCGTAACCCCGGCAGCGCCGGTGGCCCTCCAAATAACTGGGTGAGTGTTTTCGGAGGAAGCATGTGGTCTTATGACAATCACACCAAGCAATATTATCTACATCAGTTCTACAAAGAACAACCAGACCTAAATTTCAGAAATACAGAAGTAAGAGAAGCCATGAAAGATGTTCTGAGATTCTGGCTTGACAAAGGTGTGGATGGTTTTCGGGTAGATGCAGTTCCTCATTTACTGGAGAATGGAGAGTTCAAAGATGAACCCATGAAACCATCTTTCAATCCGGCAAAACCAAGTCATGATCAGTTTGAACATATCTATACTATGAATGTAGAAGGCATACATGAAATATGCCAGGAATGGCAAAATGTATTCAACAGCTATAAAAATTGTCATCGATTGTTGATTGGTGAATGTACAGGTAGCTTACATGAAGTAGTGAAATACTTTGGAACAACTGTAAATGAGTTTGATTTACTGCTAAATTTTTCTTTAAGTGATTTACCAGAACAGCATCTGGGAAAAACTGTCACAGACAAAGTTAGTGAATATTTAAGGGAAATTCCAGCAAGCAAATGGCCTAGCTGGTTTCTTGGTAATCATGATATGCCAAGAATAGGTACCAGGATTGGCCAGGACAACATAAGGGCGGCAAATGTTTTGCTCCTTACTCTTCCAGGTACACCAATCACTTACTATGGGGAGGAAATTGGAATGGTAAATGCTAAAGTACCCACACATTTGCAGTATGACCAGTTTGGTCGAGATCCGCAGAGGTGTCCAATGCAGTGGATAAGTGGCAAAACTTGTGGTTTCTCTACCGGTGTTCATTCATGGCTTCCAGCAACTAAGGTGTCCAGAACAGTTAATGTAGAACACCAAAAAGCAGATCCCATGTCAATGCTTCATCTTTATCGTGAGCTTGTAAAGCTTAGATCAAAGGAAGCTGCATTCAAAGGGTTGAATTTTCAGATTGTTCACAGCGACAATGACTTATTTGTTTATTTAAGAGCCAGCGAGAGTGCATGCAGGAACCTTGTGGCCATAAACTTTGGTAACAGAACCAGAAACCTCAACTTAGGGAACTTAAAATGTGTAAAAGGAAAAATCATTATTGATAGTGAAATGAGAAGAAATGGAACTCTGGTTATTTTGAAGAATTTGAAATTAAAAAAGGGGCAAGCATTTGTGATCCATCTTTATCCATAAGCACACAAATGCAGCAACATGCATGTCGACAAAGTTTGGCTTTGCATTCAGTATAGGTTTTACAAATGAGAAACTGAAACATTTGCTAAAACTTTAAGCTAAATCCTTTTTCGAGCGAAGTGGCCCATTGGAGCCGGTGCTTATCTCCGGTTTCTGTAGTGTTAAGCGGATGAGAGTCATTAACTCCCCCTGGACAGGACACTAATCCATCGCAGGTTAGCCCCCGGCAGAAGCTGGTACTCATTTTACCAACCTCGGAAGGATGGGCCGCCGAGTCAACTTTGGCAGAAAAGGTCACACAAATGTTCAACACTCGGCTGAGCTGGGGGTTGAACCCAAGACCTTGTGGTTAGAAGGCAGAGATCTTTCCACTGCGCCAACCACGCCACCGGAGAGGAAGTTGTTGGGCAATTTTTTGGTGTATAATACTTTTTTCTAGCTCAAGACTCTGAAGGAATCTTTTTCCAAACTTGCTCATATTTTTTTTTCTAATTTATAAGTGCACAATATTTTTTCTACATCAAGGCTGTGCTTTATTTCTTTTTTGTTAGTTGCTCCCACCCATTCCCCTACCTCCTCAAAAACCCAACCTTTATTTGTGTCCTTTGGACATTTTACAAAAATAATATAAAAAAATAATATTAAATTTTCAACCACAATCATTGTGTTTAAGTGTTCTGATAGGTTCGCTCAATCTCAGTTATCAGCTCATATAATGTATGACCTTATATGGATACATTACTTTCTGGTTGTTTTGGCTAAAATTTATGTTTCTGATTACTCAGAATTAAATGCAAACTGAACACGTTGCTCCATGTGCGCTATATATCACCTCATATCCAATGCACATTTGTGGAATAATACTGCACTTCCTCAAATAAATGCTGCCCTCGATCCAATGCCGCCCTTGAATAAATGCCATACCCAAAACATGAAAAATTTAATAAAAGCTGTGGCGTTTATTCGAGGAAATACGGTAATTGTTATTAGTAATACTTATTTTTATCATATAAAACTCAGTCTCCAATTCGCTAAACAAACAACAACAGTCCACAGATAAACTCCTGATGTAGTTTCCATAAAGCAATTTCACTGACACAAGCCACACTAAAGCATGATCATGAAGGAGCAAAATATAGGGAATTTTAGGAAAAACTCAAAAACATTGCCATAAAAGTAGGGTTTTTATGGCACACAAACATAATTAAGGATTTTCAGGAATTCAAGGGCCTGAGACGTGTAAAACTACATGTTAATAAGAACAACTTTATACGAATGGCGACGTTCAAATTTGCCAAAATTTAAGAACAAGCTCAGGCTGAGGCTTGATAACTAGGAAAGTTTTTGTGATACAGCATAAAACATAAAAAGATTCACTGTAAAGACAGCTCAACAAACAATGAAGGTAGTTCGTCTCTAAATTCAGCCATACAATACATGTGTGGGGCAAGGTATTTCATTTTCCAATACCGGCCTTGCTTTATTTTGTTTTTTCTTCATTAAAAACCGCTCACGGAAATAAGGTCAAATTAAGAACAAATTGAGGCTGAAATCGCCAAAAAATTAAGAACAATGTGCCTCGGACAAATTTACTGGTTCTTACAAAAAAAGTGTGTATATTAGTTAATTCTGAACATTTTCATTTAGTATGAGATTGCAGATTATATACCAACCTCTGTTGCCTAGCATCCTGTGGAGGTTGCATCTGTTGCATGTCCATATTTGGATGTCCCCAGGCCCCTCCATGATGTGCCACCCCACCTCCACCATACGGCACAAAAGACTGGTCTCCATGATATGGTTCATCCCTGAAATGAGGATCCACAAACAATGATCACAGGCTCAGAAAATTATTTATTGCATAAAGAAGAGTGTCTACGGTTTCCTACCACTGAGAAATGTCGTATCTAAACACACATAAAAATACAATAATTTTACATGTGTAATTATCACTATTCAGCCAATCAGTGACCTTGATTTTCTGACAATTTTCAAAAAAAGCAAAATTACTTAAAAAACTATTTTAAAGTACTTCCAAAATTTTCTTAAAAAGATTTCCGAAAATTACTTACATGAGGTGTTTTTAATGTCGTCTTTGACCTTCAATTGCGATTTCAAGCCATTTTAGCAATTTTAAAAAATTTCCCCCTTCCCAACTATTAAGCCAGTAAAGTATTCTTTTATTAGGGAAGGAAAAATTCGTAAAAATCGCTAAAATGGCTAAAACTGAAGGTCAAAGACAACATCAACAACAACTCATGTAAGTAATATATATATTTTTCATTCATTTATTCAACTCTCTAAGCTTGTATGGGTTTCCTGTGAGTGTGTAAGTGGGGTAAAAACGAATGATTGAAGTAGTTTTAAAAATATAACTCAACTTACCAATCCCTTCTTACTCGCTTCATAGGAGGGCTCATCTCATGGTGTCTACCCGAATTTTCCCGTCTACCGCGTTCCATGTCTCTATACTCGCCTCTCCTTCGATCCCAAGAATTGTCGCCCCTTCTTCGGTCAGACCAATCGTCACGACGAGATGAACGATCGTCTCTCTCCCGTCTTCTTTCTGTGTAATCGCTTCTTTCTCGACGGAATTTGTCTCTGCCTCTTCTTCTATCGTATTCTTCATCACTGTCTCCCATTTTTAAACTTCAAAAATAATAAAGAACAGATTTAAATTGTCGGTATAAAGTTCTCCCTATTCATACACAGTCGTGAAGCAAAATGGCGCACATGTTCAAGTACCATCAGCCTTTGCGCGTTTTAGCACCCAGTCCCCAGAATATTGTTGAAAACAAAATGGAGGCAGTTCCACGTGTTGTTTGCTGGCTGAGTCGAGAAGAATGGATTGAGATTTATAAGTGGCTATACAGCTTTGAAGAACCAACCTTACAAAAGAAAGCCGTCAATCGCATTGCAGCTTGGAGAAGCCGTAGTGCTGGAAAGTTGCCCGTAGCGGTAGAAAGCACAGCACATTTAGTATCAGCACATCTAGGTGACGATTCGGATTTCTGCAATAATTCATGTTCAGATCCAGTTCAAAAACGATTAATACTTTCTATGGCTTTAGTGCGATTTGTAAATGGGATGGTAGATATGAGTCAGAAGGGGGT
This sequence comes from Palythoa grandiflora, assembly GCA_026546935.2. Lineage (NCBI taxonomy): Eukaryota > Metazoa > Cnidaria > Anthozoa > Zoantharia > Sphenopidae > Palythoa > Palythoa grandiflora. The sequence goes on along the minus strand of JAOCPT020608070.1, from coordinate 4,512 downwards.
GTACGCACGTTCTGTACAATCAATAGCAGAAGAAATTGGTCTTCCCGACTGGATAGTTGACTTGAGACACGAAGCAACCCACGCCAATTTACCGTCCCTTCAAACTTTGCGCTGTGCGCTTGGAGTGGCGCTGAATTGGCTGAAGGACGAGTACTGGGAAGCACAGGTGATCATTCACAGAGAAAAGGAAGAGAACTTAGTAAAATGGCTGAGTGATTATAAGAATAAACAGATTGAGTACATGAAAAGTAAAAAGAAACACAAAAAAACGAAGAAAGAAGAAGTTTCAAAACTTATTCAGAATATTGTAGCTGTAACAGTAACTGATAAGTTGGGGTAAGTGTGAATCATTTACACATGTGTTTATGCAAAAACACAAATTTGCTTCTTCAATGCTTGATAGGAGGCAAGCGTGGCCTAGTAATCAGGGCGCCGGACTTGAATGCGGTTAACCTGGGTTCAAGTCCCACACTGACCACTAGTTGGATTTGTCTTCAGGTAAATCTCAGAGTCAAATCCACCACACTTTGTAAATAGCCAACTGGTCTGCCTCTTGTCAGTTTGGATTTTTGATTGTATTGTAATTTATGTTGTGCTTGAAGATATTAGCTCTTATACAGCTATTCTAAAATTCGAGCATAAATAAAGATGCTTTTATGCTCAAAGTCCAAGGGGCCATCCTAAAATTGATTTAGTACAGGAGGGAGGAGGTTAGGAGGGTGGATGGTGGATGCAATGAAAAACTTTAAAAAATGTGATTGAGATATTGATAGACTGATCAATTCAGTATGCTTTTTAGATAGAATACCATTGATTGCATCTACCCGTGAACGTTATAAAAAAACAGATACACTCAGGAATAGGTGCCTTCTGTTTGCTGAGCACTGCCTGAGGGTAGTGGATGAAATCATTTCATCGCTCCTGCTGTGGAAGAAAAACAACCCGATCTGAAGTCGTAGAATGACTTTCCCTCAAATACTATTGAGGGACAAGGGCATTGTCCCAGCAGATCTGAGAAATGCTATGTCAGAACAAAACCTTTGGAAACTTGCTGTGCAAAACATCCCGGCCAGTGCCGAAGGATGATGATTTGAACAATATTCACCTTTCACCGAGTACTTCCCACAAAGTGCTATGGCAGCACTGTGCCGCTGTGCTTTTACTCAGGTGATGCACTGCTCTTTTCTTCCCAACAATGAAAAGACAGAAGATTAAAAGGTTTTGGTGAAGTATTCTCAATAAAAAGCTTGACTGATCCACATTTTGCTCAACTCTCTCTCTCTTGCTCAACTTTTTTCAGCTCATATAGGGCACATGATGTCTGTAACCTTGATGGCTGTGCAAGTCGGGTGTCATATGATCAATCACATGATCATAATGAGACTTGGCACTGCTACCTTTGCTCTGGGGAGAAATCACTTCACACTTCAGCCCCAGGCAATTTATCAACATCTAACTTCTCCTTACATAACTCAAACAAATGAATACAACTGGTAATGAGAAAAAAGGACTTGATCAAGTGGAATAAGCTGTGGAAGTTGAAAAGCCAAATTCTCACAAACTGTTTATATAGAAAGTATGGAGCTCAGTTGGGAGAATCTAACAATATGTCATTTGTCGTGTTTGGGGCTGAAAGGGTTAAGTCAATGCAAATATTGTCAATGTTACTGTTTACTCTGGTGTTCACTATTACATTAGGTGACTCTAGGTTACTATAGATAAGTGTTTTCTTGTGTCTCACATTATTTGTTATTACCAAACAGAATCAATTGATTGGTTGGGCTGGGCTTTGCCCAGAACTAGAACTCACAGAAGTATCAAAGTTTTTATTGTATTCATGCATTTTGCCAAACTTAATTAAAAGGCTCTTGACTTTAAATACTCAAAGGGATTCAATTCACGCGAAGGTTTCTACTTAACATTTCATTTTATTGTGTAAAACAATTACTGTATTTTATCTTAATGTAGCACTTTTATATTATATAGTTCATATTCAATTGATTTTTAGCATTTGATTTGAGAATGGCGTACTTGTGTTTGTGCCGAAACGTCATCATTTTTTTTTTAATTTTAACTTTTAACAACTTTCTTAATAGACTTCAAGACTTTTTTAGCGTTAAACTTTAGTGTTAAAATATTTTCCAAATCTCTTTTAATATTAATTAAAAGACTTAAATTTGATTGAGTTCCATTAGTCTTTTAGATTTGTTTGATTGACTGAGACATTTTTCTTTTTTGTAGGTTTGAGGTGGTGAAAGAACTGCAAGCTGAAAATATGATTGTCCCATCATCAGAGACATTTGACAAGTTGGGAATCAAGTTCCCAGAAGTCTTGGGCAAATTACCAGATGAGATTTATCTTCTTTGGAAGCCTCTTTTAGAAGCACTGGACCAAGCGTCTTCTGAATTCATTCCATTGCTCTCAGTTACTCTGCTTCACGATCTTCTTGCATGTGAGAATGACACAAGTAATGTTACAGACTTTGTCCCTTTTGCCCTGTTATCATGGTTACAGAACATAATGAAAGCATGTTCCCACAATGCAGAAAAGGACCAATTTGTTTTCTGCTGTAACATGCCCTGGTTAACTTTGTTAGAAATGTGTCTGAAACAACTTTCCAAGAGCATGCACTATCTTGTTTTAACTATATTACCAAACCTAGGATCCCAAAACAATTTTAAGCAGAAAATCATAGACCTCCTTCAGATATTCCTACAAGAGCCAAGCTCACATGAAACAGAAAACAACATTAGTTATGTTAGCGAAACTACAGAAAACTTGCTGACACCATTGATTGAAGAAATGAGAACAAAGCAAAATAAACCAGTGATTGTCACTACTGCAACTCAATGCAGTTCTTGGACACCTGCTTTTGGCTGCACCCAGTGGCAAAAGATTCCTCTAGGTGAAATTCTTGGAGCTAATACTGGCGAAACAAGTTTGGACTTAGAGAAAAGTTTGAGCTTTAGTTTTAATGAGAAAGCTGCAGATGCACATAGCTTACAACCTGAATTTGATGAACTGGATGAAATCTCTCAAACTTGTGAAAGTGAAACAGGTCAAATCACACAGTATTATAGCTGCTGCAGTGAAACAGAAGAGGGCGATATGATTGTTGATGAAAATCGTAGTGAGTTGGAATCTAATCATAATGAACCCCTATCACAGACCGAGACAGATGTACAACAGATACAAAATGCTATTTGTTTGTTTTAAAATTATAGTGTTTTCACCTGTCCTGACATCATAGCAACCGTGTTGGTGCCCTTGAACGAAAGAACTGTGATTACCGTATTTTGCTCTGGTATTAGCTAATAAGTACTGTGTATAAGTTTAGCCCCATTTTGGGCCCAAAGTCAACACTTTTTGAAAACTTTTTTTTTTGCCCATGTATAGGTCAAAACCTCAACTTAAACACAATCAAATACAGTAATTCTTTTGTTCAGACACCAATATGGCTGCTCCATCTTTAGTCTTTGGCATCTTTAGGTAGTGCATTCATGAAAACATTTATAAACAGAATGATAAATATTGTAAATTTGACAAAGCTCAATTAAATTCTTTTCAATATTCAATTACTCTTGTGTAGTTTTCTTTAGCTTATTCAAAAAATTGATGTGGAGATATATTATTACCTTTTACATTCTGACTCCCTTGGCAAACATAGTAATCGTAATTGTTTTGAATGAGCAAGCAGCGACACTAATTGTGTGGGGTCTCCTGTGTTTGATTGGGCTAAGTGGGTTTGGGCACAAGTGTATACAGCCACAACCAGGGCCAAATTAGTTGAGACCTTTTGTAATTGTTATATTGGAACACCTCCCCCCCTCCCCCCATACAATTTTGATTTTATCATGTTCACAAAATTGGACCAACAATGAAGCAGGGAGAGGGGGGATGTTAAGATGAAAACCTTCGAGAACGGAAAACATTCTTAGTTCCTTTAATTACTTAAAAGTCTCAAGGTAATTTGGACTGCAGTGCACTTCTGAAGTCAATTTGCGGATGGGCCATGGCTGTTTGGGTTTTAATTACTTTGTTATGCAATAGCTTGTTGGGTTTTGAGTTTTGGCTCCATTCACAACCCCACCCCCACCCCCTTCCTCCTTGACAATATTATACTTGAATCCACGGCCCAGGCGGGATGCATCACCCACAGCAGCAGTTCAACACATGCGATTACTCTGCCAAAACTGAAGTAAAACAACAAAAACTGCCAAAAAACTAAATATAAGAAAATAAAACACTTGAAGAAAGACACATTGGTGGTATTGTTTGAGCTAGTTTTGTTTGTGACAACAGAAAAGTCTTGAACATTAATATTCTTTGTAATCTGTTAAATATTGAAGAAATGGAAAACATGTACGGTGTTTATATTGAGTTATACAAACACGAGTGGAAGTTTGGGAGAACAAGAAATGCTGTGGGAACACTAGCCACAGGCAAGTGTTTCCACAGCTTTTTCGAGTTCTCCCAAACTTTCACGAGTGTTTGTATAACTCGATAGAAAC
>JAOCPT020608011.1:0-10129 GCA_026546935.2 Palythoa grandiflora | reverse complement strand
GTTGTTTTCTCTTTGCTCAGTATCTGTCGTGGTAAACTTGAACTTTGAAAATATGTCAGTAAAAACTAAAAGTTATGAATATATTAAGTTATATTATTAAAACATATAAGCTATGTAATAAAATTATAGCAGTTATTAAGCTACTTTTGAAGAGAATTTCTACTTATTCCGTGACGCGAATAAATAACATTCCAAAATAACTACAATTGTGACGTCACAAAATCTAAATCCGAAGAATTACGAAACCGTGCCGACGCTCAACGACGCTACCCGAGCACATGCGCAAGATTTGATTCTAATTTTCTCGTTAATGGAAACTGAGAATACCAAAAAAACTCTGGCAAATAACAATTATAATTATTTTCAACCAATTAAAATTATTTATCAAGAAAAAAAAAATCCGTTGCATTTCACCTTTAACAGCTTTAATTTGGACGAGACCTCAAATGGAAAACCTCTGAAGGACCAAACTCCATAAAACCCTAGTCAATGGACCCATCACTTTTATCGAACATTCTGCAGCTCCTTATTTAGGTGAACAACTTGTAAAGTCACAGAGTCCCTGGATCTTGCTTCCTATCGCAGCTTAAAAACTCTAAGATCTGCTAGCTCTAACTGTTCTAACTTGAAGCTACCTGACTCTGTTGCTTCCTCAGACAACTCTGGATAACTGTGTTTACTCTTGGCTTTCGTCATTCTCTCAGCTGTAAAAATTTTATGATGTTGGAAGTAATATATCGAAAATGAGCATGAGTGTTTGACCACCCATTTCAAACACTGAGAAAATAATGAAGTCCTGAGGGGTGAAGCCCTGCAGAGGGCTTATTGTTTCGATGTGTTTGGAATGGATGATCAAACACGAAGTGCGAGTTTTTGATATGACTAATTCTCAATCAGGCATGAGAATTTTTTAATTAATAACAAACACGCAAATCAAACAAAGAGTAAGAAGTGTAACTGGAATAATGCAATGCCTATTATTTATGAGGTAATAGGTGAATCTTTGTTACTTTATATTGTTTGCTTCAATAGCATAATATGTATCTTAAAATTATGTTTCCAATCGAGCAACAAGTTGGGAAGATTTTAATATTACAAAAGCTTTTCAAAATAAGATTCTTCTGTCCAGACTAATATGATTATAGCTAATACTCTACTGTAATGCTATTTCAAAAAATGAAAATTCTACAAACAGTGTAAGAGCTCACTTGTCCAGTTTTTCTGGGAACTTGCACCATATCTTCTTTTCAACTGTGTGCATACAACCGAAACTTTGGTCGCTAAACCGTACTTTCTAAACTTAGTTGCCTTTCTCATGTTTTAAAATCTCATTTTTTTTTAATATTCAACTGGTTCTTTCTCCACATAAACTCAGGAGTTATGAAGCAATTAAAACAAGTCAGCAAATTAAGATTCATCTATAACGTCAAAATGGTGATGGCTGCTTCCATGTTTTGATAGAAACAGTTTAGGTTTGAATTTACGTTGGACACCATGGAATAGAGTTCATAAACAACGTATAAAGCCCTTCTTCAGTGCAAAACACTTTATCCAAAATACGTTGTTTATCAACTATTTTCCACAGTGTCAAACTTAAGATTAAATCTGTACTATTTAAGCACGTATCAATTGCAACCCCTAACTGGATATATTTTACATGGTCAATATACTATTCACAAGTTAATTATATATAATTATTATCTAAACAAATTAAACTTACCAATCTCTTCCTCTTCTTCATCTACTTCTTTTTCTTCATCCTTCTTTTCTGTAACATCTGGTAAAACTACAGCTTCAACCGCTGTGTCACTAAACTGCAAAAGGAAAACAAGACTTTGGTTAGAATTTTAAATAAAATTTAATGTCACGTGTTTGGATGGTGCACATTGCCACGAGAGTCACTAGTTACATGTTTAGGGTATATCAACACAATGCCCAGTAATATGTTTTAGCACATTTGCATATTTATTTACATAAAGACACCTATGTCTTACTGAAATTAAAATACTTGATAATGGCGACACAATGATTCCGAAACGTCGGGTATACACATTTATTTTTATTCTCATTCTTATGATTATAGCTTTTACAGTAACTTATCCTAAAGTCTAAACAGAACATTCGTTTCCTTATCTGTTAAGTTTTATGATGTAAATTGTGAGGAATGTTTTCGGCACGAAGAATGGGAGTCCTGCAGAGATTCAATGCAACTTTCATTAAAGTGTGAAATAATAAATTTTATAAACTTCCATTTACCTGGGCTGTTTTGAATCAGCAGAATATTTCAAGGCTAATGTGAAGAAGACTCAGAAGAAATTCACAAGCAATGAGCAATTATCATTTCAGTCATGTGCTGTTAGATCTCTGTTCTCCATTTGAACTTCCCCTCTTCTAAGTCTTACACGGACCTCACAGAAATGTTGAAACGTCATGTCACTCCTAAAAAGTTGGTAATTGCCAAAAGATACTGTTTTGACAACTATTCACAAGCAACTGGCGAAAGTGTGTCATCCTTCACGGCAAACCTCATATGCCTCACGGCCACGTGCTCCTTCGGCACTCACTTGAATGAGGCACTTCATGATCATTTTGTCTGTGGTCTACATAGTGAAATAATAAGTTATGGCTGAATATTCCTCTGATGAAGCTCTAAAGATTGCTCTAAGTATAGAGACAGCAGAACAAGATGTCCGCGAAATTTCCTGCTCAACAATCTGAAAACAAGTTCTCTGAATGGGAAAAGCAACCCAAATGTGAAACTCCCTCCCAGTCAAACAAGCCTCAAACTCCTTGAGACAAGCAGGATAAGTGTCTGAGTGGTAGTAAGACAAATCATAAAAGGACAAATTGTAAGCACAGAAGTGCTGTTTGCCATTCATGTACCAAGGGGGTCACATGGCCCCTGTGTGTTTAAGCAAATCTGCTAAAAAGATCAGGGTGGAAGATACCCCCCACCATGATCACAAAGTGTAAAGCAACTTGATTCAATCACCACCTCGCTGTTTAAGGTGGACAAACACGGCATTAAAGTAAATATGGAATTGAACAGTGTTAGCTTACTCGTGGAGCTCAACACAGGAGCTGAAGCCTCTATCATATCTGGGGGGACATATCACAAGCATTTTAGTATGATGCCCCTCAAGCCATGTTTGACCAGGTTGCATACATACACAAGCAAATCAATTAAGGTCCTTGGGCAGATAATCATTGGTGTCAAAAACTGTAATCAGCATACCAATCTCCCCTTAGTTGTAGTGGAAGGAACTGGCCATCAAATTAGACTGGCAAAGCGTTTTTTAACCTCCAGGGACTATCATCTGAACCTTTTTTTGAGACACAAAAGAAGCTTCAAATAGCCATTGATGACCATGCTGAGATCTTCAAGCCAGACTTTATAGGTACTACATATCACGGGCGTCAAATCAAAGCTAGAACTAAAGGAGGGTGTCATTCCTAAATTTTGGTCTGTCCAGTCCCCTATTCCCTCAAAGCAGTTGAGGAAGAGTATGATCATCTTGAACACAAGGGCATAGTCGAGAAAGTGGAGTTCAGTGACTGGGCAACACCAATGGTTTACTTACCAAAAATAACCACTCCACTCGCTCATGTGGTGACCATGCTGTGACTGTGAACCCCAGCTTCAGGTATGTCATTATCTTATTCCATTGCCTGAAGAAGCCTTTCAAAAATTAAGGGGTGGAAAGCTATTCTCCAAATTAGATTTAAAGAATGCTTATCAGCAGCTCTTGATCGATGACAAAAGCTTTCCCTTTGTAACCATCAACACCCATTATGGCCTGTACATACCACTACAGAAGACTCCTTCGGCATAGCCTCCTCTCCTGCCATATTCCAGAAAACCATAAATATGGTTCTCTAAGGTACTGTCAGTGTTGTGGCTATACAGGATGATATTTTAGTGCCAGGATCAAATGATACAGAACTCTTGAAGAATCTTGCGAGGGTGCTCCAACATTTGAAGAAGTACAAACACAGACTTAAGATTGAAAAATGCAAATTAACGCGGAAGTCTGTTGTTTACATGGGTTGTGTCATCTCAGCCAAGGGAATCTCTCCGACTGCCAAGAAAGTGGAGGCCCTTAAACAAGCTCCTCAATCAGAGAACATAACCCAGTTGAAATCATTCCTGTGTATGGTCAATTATCACAGTAAATGGGTTCCAAACCTGAGCACAATGGTACACCCCTTGAATAAAGTCTTGCAGAAGGGACAGATATTCACATGGTCTATGGAATGTGAACAGCTATTTCAGCTTGCAAAGCACTCAATGTCTGACAAGGCATCACCAAATTTTACATATACTTGTACAGACAGATATTCACTCTTTGTACTAATCAAAAACCTCTTCTTAAGATATTTGCTCCAGATTTAGCGAACCCAGTCCTGGCAGCCACAAGACTCAAATGTTGGTCCCTGTTGCTGTCCTGGTATCAGTAAAACATACAATACCAGTCCTCTAGTGACACTACCAATGCGGATGCCCTTTCCAGAGTTCCCCTGAGCTACACCAACAGGATGCAAGCATCGAAAAATACATACATTCAGTAGCAGAACAGTAACTGCACAAACATCCAGAGTCTGCACAAACATCCAGTGTCTGCACAATGCATAGCAACTGAGATAGCTCATGACCGAACACTCTCCAGAGCCTTGCAGCTTACCCAGAATGGGTTGACTCTTACATCGTGTAATGATCCAGAGCTGAAGCCCTAACCCATCTGGAGCCATGAACTTTCCATAGAACAAGGATGCCTAATGTGGCAGCTCTGTGTAATTGTACCTCACACTGTTCACACCCAAGGAGTGTCCTGAATGAAAAGCCATGCCTGCAGCCATTTCTGGTGGCCAAGTTCATGCTCAGAGTGCTGTCAAGTCAAGTTCAATCCACCCAAGTCACCACTCTATCCATGGACCTGGCCTGCAAACCATGACAGCGTGTTCACATGGTCGATGCACATTCAAAGTGGACCAAAGTCATCGAACCAATGAAGTCAACTTCTGCTAAATAAAATGCAACAGCAGATGTCCTGAGCTCTGTTTTTGCTAGGTACATGTATGGTCTACCTTAGAAGATTATTAGAATCAATGGCCCACCATCCCAGTCAAAGGACTATATAACTTCTTGAGACAATACAATACAATACAATACAATCTTTATTTAGTGTCTATAAATGCATTACATAATTACATGGCAAAAATAAACCTTAATTAAGACACAAGCTAATTGTAGCAGATAAACTGATGAAAGACAATTAGCCGATATGTTACATTTTCAATTTTAGGTCAGGTAATACTATAGAAAAAAAGAACAACTCAACAACTACAACACAAAACACAGACATAAACAAAACGGGACAAAATGAGTTCGTTGATCTTAAAAATTACTTTCGAAAAAGCAACTTTTAAGGTGCATTTTGATAAGAATCAAGAATTTGCGCAAAGAATGTCTTCTTAAATTTTGCTTTTAATGAATGCCTTAGGTTTTCATTTAAGGAGTTCCATAATTTGATAGCCGAGAACTTTATATTAAATTTGCCATAATTAGTTCTTACTGAAGGAGGAGAGTAGTTTGTTTTGTTAGAGGCTAGTCTTGTGTTATATTTGTGGCGAGTACTAACAAGAGAAAATAATATGGCAAATGGCGAATTTCGCCGGTGCACTCTTGACTTTTGAGGAATATTCGCCATAGCTTCCAAAGGCTTTCGCCAGGGCAATTGAGGGGTACATGTGTGTTCAAAGTAAAAATTAGCCTGGGCTTTCTATAATGACAACTTTTTTAGCCGCAGCTTAAAAATTTTTGCCATACCCCTAAAAAGTTAATTGAAACCCTGATCCTGAGCTTCTGGTACAGCTGCCAACTCCTATAACATTAACTGAATCACCATTGCAAGTCATGGAGGCCAGCTCTACGCAGAAGGCTTTACCAAATCCACCTACAGGATCTGATACTGCTCCATGCAATGTTACACCCACAACCACAGCTGATGTTGCTGAGCCTGGTCCAGTCCTTAGCAGGTCTCAACCAGAAGTCAAACGACCACAGAGACTTAATGAGCAAATTTGAGCTCAGAACCTTTTGACATTTGTTAGTCATTGATGTAAATCAAGTCATTATTATTTTTTCCACCACTCCTTGTACTGAGAGGGGAAGTGTTGTAGTGTATGAGCCCACACATTTAGTCTGTCACTCCTTGTACTGAGAGGGGAGGTGTTGTAGTGTATGAACCCACACATTTAGTCTGTCACTCCTTGTACTGAGAGGGGAGGTAATGTAGTGTATGACCCACAAATTTAGTCTATCACTCCTTGTACTGAGAGGGGAGGTGTTATAGTGTATGAGCCCACACATTTAGTCTATCACTCCTTGTACTGAGAGGGGAGGTGTTGTAGTGTGTGAGCCCACACATTTAGTCTATCACTCCTTGTACTGAGAGGGGAGGTGTTGTAGTGTATGAGCCCACACATTTAGTCTATCACTCCTTGTACTGAGAGGGGAGGTGTTGTAGTGTATGAGCCCACACATTAGTACTGTTAGTAGGTGTACAGTTTTCTCAATAAAAGCACTTGTGTATTGAATCACCATCTTCATGTGTGTGTATATTTCTTTCTGTGAGTTATTGACAAAAATAAGCACATGCAAAATAATTGGAATATTAAACCAGTTTAGGGTAAAAACAGATAAATCAAAAAACAAAGTTTGACTTACTGCTTCTCTCTCTAGCCCTTGTTCTATTGCCTTGTGTTCTTTTTCCAGCTGTTGCTTGATGCATTTCATAAGTAAAGGGCAGTTACACCCTCTTAGTACATGTCGCAATTGCCCAGCCTTGAATGATAACAGAAACCAAACATTTTATTTTTAATTCTCATTTTCATGCCATTCAAGTCTTTTACAATAATCTAACTTCTAAAACTTATTTTTTTGAGTTAAGTATAATCATTTTCCATTCTGATCCATTTCCTACTAGTTACAGATTTCCTACTTTTTCTTTATTATAATGTCTATAAGTAGTTTTTTAGTTGATTGAATGATAAGAGTGGTACAGCAGAACCTTGATACAGTAACTCAACCTCCAAGGAGAAAAAAAACTAGTTTGAACTAATAGCTATAGGAATTCAAGATAGCAGAGGTAATTACAGACATTCTGAAAAAAACTTTTCCTTTAGACAAGTTTTTGTCTTAATATTATACTTTTCCTGAAACAAATCTGATAAAGAGTAAGTATGTAAACACTTTCCAAGTGAACTATGTATTCATAAGAGTAATAAAAAATTGTTGCACTGGTTAAATTATGTTTAAAATGTTTAAAAATGTCAAAAAATCCCAACGTTTTGACTGAATCCAACAGTTTTCTTCAGGGTAAAGTGATGGTAAAAGTTACAAACAAAGTGATTAAAAAGTCCGAAAAATGAATATAATTAAAAAATATTGTTTCTTTCTTTAAAATTCAAACCTAACTACTCCCGAGGGAGAAATTTCCCATCTTCCTGGTTCAACGTGTCTGGACAAACATTAATTTCCCATGCCTGCTGATTTCTTGGTCCACTTTTTTGTGTTCGCCCATTCGTGTAGCGAGTTGCTGTTTCGTTTCACCTACATAATTATTCTTTGCTATAACTGGCACAAGGAATAGAGTACACTAGACCCCGAACTTTATCTTGCTCAATTAGATCCTTTGGTTTAGGAAAGAGCTGGCATATCGTTTGAAAGGGTTTCATAGCGACCTTCACTTTAAAATTAGAAAGAATTCTTTTGCACATAAGGCAACACAAAGATTCTGGGGCTTGTGGTTGTGTAAAGGGTCTAGGTTTTGAAGCGAAGTGTTGGGATTTTTAATATTTTAACCAGTGCAACAATCTTTTATACTCTTATGAATACACCTGGTTACAGGAAACTTTTAGCTATATTTACATAACTTAACCCCTTTTAGTGCATTTAATTATCATAAAATAATGATTGATCAATAAATATAACAATAATGATCAATAATAATTACAATAATAATTAATTTAATAATACTAAAATTAATAGTAAGATAAACCTAATACTCAGTCAGAACCATCATTTTGTACTTACTGTGTAGAAAAGAAATGTGGGCTGACTTTTCATTCTGTACTTTTCCAGTGATTCAATGTTATCAGTTTCCGCCTGTTATGGCATTAAAACAAATTATGATGAATTTACTTTTTAAATATTACCCAAAATGTGTGTATACATATATCAGGGCCATACAATAACTATTCAGCTTACTAGTCTAGCTAGTGGCCAGTGACAACTTACATGTTACTAGCAAAAATGTATTTACTAGCTAAGTGTTAATGTTGGCTTGGTCATGTTCTGTTCTACTAGTCTTGTAAACAAACAGAGCATTGATTTGTGCTTTTCAGAAAATGCTGTCTTGTTTTCCAAATACTTCTTTCAACATATAGCAACAACATGTTCAGTAACCTGTTTATGTGCCATACAACAAAAAGTGTTAAATTTGCAAACAAGCTGAACAGCACTTGCTTGGTAACATGATAAAAATCATATCATTCCACAATGATATTCCAAGATGTCTTCCTTGAGAAAGACAAAAACTAGACTAAGTTTGGTCAATTTCATTTTGTTTACTGGTCAAAGTGGCTTGTGGAAATCAAAAACCTACTAGCCAAAACTAAATTTCTACTAGTCTGTGATAAGTTCCAAGGCTTAACTGTTAGTGTCGAGCCCTAATATATATAAAATTAATTAATCTAATAATTATGTTTAAAGCTCAAATAACTTTAATATAAAACTGTACAGATTTCTGACTGACGACTATGAATGGCATTCCAGGACTTTTCCATGACTTAGAAAACCCCAAGTTATTTTCTGTGGCCCAGTTAAAACATACACTGAATGTAAGAATACTCAAATAGTTTTGTGTGCTTGTATAAGTGAGGTTTGATTCAATCTGATCTTTATATAAGTAAGTTACTATATTATTTAAGCTAAAATGTATTTCCTAAAATTATTGTAAGTTGTTATAATAGTGTGGATTAGCATAGTGTAGCATTAGCATATCATCACACTGAAATGCTAAAGAATATAAACTGACAACATAATTAAAAGCATGTTTGGGAAAGTAACATGCAGGTAAATACAGTATGTAGCTACTGTGTTAACAAAGCATTTATAAGGAGGATATTAGTAAACATAAAACTTTTACACAGCAAGAAAGAGCAAGGCAAAAACATTGAATGTGTAGTTCGACAGAAAATATCCATCCCCCACCATGGAGGAAATTGGAAATTCCGAGGGGGTGAGGGGTAAAAGGCCTAGGAAATTCCGGGGGAATAGGGGGCTCAAAGATATTGATAATGATAACATTTGCAGTTGAGAGTATAAAGCTACTTTGCTGATCAATTGCTACTTACAAGATTACTTTTTTTATTTCAGTCCAGAAGGTACATGGAGCTCATCAATCATGTAATGAAAATTTAAAAAAAATATCTATGGAAACGAAAAGTTGGCAGAAAAAGCGACACTTGAAGATGAACACGAAACACGACAGATCAACATGGCGGCTTTTCATTTCCAGGCTCAATGCAGGGCATCTGGCAAAGTGCGATGGTGCGATTCCACACTATCAACCAATTTCCACACAGACTGTTTTGCACAATTTGTCTTCTTCCGCACTTTCCCGCACTTTTAATGAAAAATTACAAGTTCAGTAAAAAATGTCTCAAATTAAAGAGAATTTGTTTACAAATTGCAATAAACTGATGCAGTTAAGCCTACAGGATCAAATAATGCACTGAACAACACATATTTACCTTTAATTTGCTTCAACGATATAATAACGGGAAATTATGAGCAAAATTATTTAGTATAAACAAAGGTTCAGGCACACATGCATGTTGTTGAAAAGCACAGCTTTAAATATTTTAAAAAACATTTTGATTCCACAGTCAATAAGAAACTTAGTTTTCGTCCAAGCATGCACTGCATTCATACATTTCGTTTAAATAGCCCATCCAATGAAATAAAGGCAGTCTAGCCATTGCTCACTTCGCAGACAGCAGGGCATGAAGGAATGCCGTCTTCTTTTTGAATAAGGGACGGACCATTAGAAAAAGATGGAGGGGG
>JAOCPT020607960.1:0-10131 GCA_026546935.2 Palythoa grandiflora | reverse complement strand
AAAACTAAAAGTCTAACGCAAAATCTGTAAAAGAACTTATTAAACAATTTTTTTTGCTCTATCCGAATCAATAAAAATCCATTTTGGTGATATAGGCACTTTAACAACAAAACGAGGCTAACACTGTGCAAAAGGAATCTGCAGTTATTTAAATCAGCGGCAACTAGGAAACTAGGAATACGAAACTGGTCTATTCTTCTCAGTATGTATCTCAGTTACAAAGAGAAGCACGTATGCTAATGAAGCAGAACGTAAACAATGACGTCGGAAAAGATTTGCCTATATAATAGTGGCCGCCAACTATATTATTGAAAATTGTATGCGCATGCGTTTTGTTTGCTTGAGAAAATGTTGAAAATAGCGCAGCGCGCGAATTACGTCATGACTCAGACAAACAAAGCAGCTATTGTGAAATCGGGTGGCGGCGAATGCAATATTTTGAACGGACCTTATTATTTGAAATTTAACCATAAATTCGTTTCTTATAATTATAAGATCGCTACTGACTTTTTCTATAGATTTTTTTGTCAAACATGCCTCTGTTTGTCTGAGTTACGTGGGGTAAAAAATTGCTATTTTTAGTACTCGCGCGCTGCGCTATTGCGAACGAATGTACTGTCGCACTTTGTAATAAAATAGTTGTTTCACCTTGTAATGATTGGTTTTCATTTGACGTCATAGCGGCCATGTTGGTACCTTTGAACAAAACAGTTTTAATGATTTTTTGTTATTTTGTGCACGAACATGGCCGCTCCGTTCTTTGTCTTTGACGTTTCTTGGGTTGGGACAAGCAATTACAAGTTGTTGCACTTTGCAAAAAAGCTGTGGCGGGCACTTTTATTTTTATTTATTTATCTATTTTTTTATATAAAGAAGAGTGTCTTATAGGGTTTTCGTCCATTGTCGTATCTAAATACACATAAAAATACGATAAGTTTACGTGATGTAAATATCATTTCTCAACCAATCAGTGATCTTGATTTTCCGAACATTTTCGAAACACGCAAAATTACTTTAAAAAAAGATGTTAAAGTAGTTTAGAAAATTCCCGAAGATTTCCGAAAAATTTCCGAAGATTTTCAAGAATCCATAAATGCATGAGAAACGGTTTCCCGAAGCTTTCCGTAGATTTCCGAAAACTGTCGGATAGTTCCGATGATTTCCGAAGATTTCCCGTAGACGTTGGCATGGTATAGATTATGCAATGCGTTCTTCCGGTCCCTTACAAAGGTTGAAACTCCTATGAATGGCATTAGGTAATGGGGAAACACATACATGTGAACATGACTGCTATTTGAAACTCAAAGGAACATAAAAGTTATCAACTGACTGATTAATTGATCGATCGGTTAATTGATTGATTGATTGATTGCATGACTGATTGATTGATTGGTTAATTGATCGATTGATCGATTGGTTAATTGATTGATTGATTGATTGTTTGATTGATTGGTTGATCTATCGGTTAATTGATTGATTGACCGATCTATTGATTGATTGATCAATAAAGTAGGATACTTTCAAATACCAAATCAACTGTACGGCAAAACCAGCCGCCTATGACAACAAGTCAATCCAAATTTAGACTTTCCCAAAGTCCATAATTCGAACTGAAATTGATTACCTTGAACTCCCACGAGTTGTTTCTGTAACTTGCAACCCCTGTCAGTAACGGGGTCGCACGGGAGAAGGACTAACATTCTAGGATCAGCGCGGCTGTTATAAATACTTCCGATAGAAAATATTTTGACTATCCCTGAATCTCCCACGAGGCATTTAACTGAGATCCGAGCCCGTCTGTTCTAGATCCGGGGACCTTTCTTTGGACTAATTTTCCATTTGAAAATCGCGGGCACCACCATTTTGCTTATGCGGAAAGAACACTGGGTTCCCAGATGTCATTCTTGCATTCTGAGTTTTTCCGCTCGCACTTGTAACTACAAATGAAATTGCGACGGTTGTTACAAAGTGCGACAACTTGTTCATTACAAAATGCGACAGGTATCACAAAGTTCTACCGGCAAGTTTATTACAAATTGCGACCTTTAGCTAATCTTTGCATACTTTCTGTTTAATCAGGTATATTGTTTCACAGTACTGACTGTCAGGGTCAGGGTAAGTTTTCTATGAATCGAGCAGTCAATTAAATATGTGTGCTTTTGCTTATAATTATTTTGCTATGTATATCTGAGTAATTTGCTATATATGATCTTTATTATTCTCTCGTTATAATTCAGAGTTTAATTAATATTTTTATTGCTACTTTCATTTTCTTGTAATTTTCTTTTCTTTCAACATTCATTAGATGGCATCCCTTTGCGGATTGATATGTACAAATTAATAATGATAATTGAACTGTGTGGAATGCAATTTGGTCTGAATACAAAATCAAACGAGCGCGTAGCGCGAAGTCCCAAGTATGATTTCAGACAAAATTGCACGACACAAAGTTCAATTAACACTTCATTACATCCGTTTTCCAAGAGTACCCAATAAAGCAATTAAATTAAAATTAGTTTTGAAATTATACAACATGAAAAGGTAAAACGAACAATTTTTTTTTTATCGTCAACCATGTCCCTCTAAGCTTAAAGTTTCCTTTATTTCAAAGATATAAGTTTTCTTATTGTTTATTTCAGCAAAATGTTCTAAAGCATCCTATGTCAGACCTCTCAGGGGAAACAAAATCATAATTACAAGTCCTGGATATCCAGGAAGCTACCCGTCCAATCAGGACTGCACTTGGAATGTTCAAGGACGCTACGTTGCCCTTAATATTTCCTTTATAGACACACCGACAAATTGTAGGGACTTCGTTGAACTGAGGACCGGAACGACTTTCATTTATAAATTCTGCGGGAAGTACGGACCATTTACTCTGAGAAACAGAGGAGGAAATCTGAAATTACGGTTTGTATCAACCGCCAGCTCGAATAGCCATCGAGGATTTAGAGCAGCAGTTTATAGACTACCAAACATTGGTAAGTGTTTCTGAATTTTATTTGTTTTATATTTTTAAGTTTATGACTATAATGGATAATGGATGGAGGGAGGGACGGGAGGTGGACGTTGGAGCCTGCTGCCCCTAATTTTCATTGAAGTCAAAATATAGTTCAATTAGTTTTCTTTCACAGTTACTACAAAGTTTTAATCTTCGTTAAAAGAAATCAGTGAATAGAAACTAGGTAAAGCTAAATCCTTTTACAAGTCTCAGTAGCCCATTGGGGCCTGGACTGATCTCCGGTTTTATGTATTGTTAAACGGATGAGAGGCATTGATACTCCCTGGATGGGACACTAACTTTCTCACAGATTAATCGCTAGCAGAAGCTGGTACTTATTCTATTGACTCCGAAGGGATAGAAAGCTGAATCAAATTTGGCGGAAAAGTCACACAAACGTAATGTTCAACACTCGGCTGAGGCGGGATTTGAACCCGGGACCCTAGGGTTGGAGATCTTACCACTGCGCCAACCATGCACGCCATCGTCAATTTGGTTTTAAAATAATTCCAGCAGAGCGTGCACTATGGCCCTGGACACATTTAGGTGTCCATATTCCTCTACAATTTTATCCTTCTTTCAGAACCAAAATAGTTTATTCAACTTGTGCTTCCCCCTTTTGAATATTCTAGATCTTAATTATTCCATGCATCTCCTAAACTGGACTAAAAGTTTATTCTAGATCCTTCTAGATTCCCCCTATTCCCTTGATTAGTCTAAAATTAAAGTTTATTTTCGATCCTTCTTGGTGCTAAAAGTCGGTCCTTTACGGACCAAAAAGATTTTTCAATATTTTGCTCCTCTCCCAGTCTTTTCAAAATTCTTGATCTGCTGTAAACGCCCCGTTCGGTGTATTTTAAGTTGTTTTGCTCAAAAAAGACATTTGCTTTAAGTCTAGACATTACTATAAGTAATCGAACGGGGCCAAGTCCAGTTTGGGAAAAATTACGCGTCGTTTGGCGAAATTCTTTCAATTTGGCAAACGACAAATCATTTTTTCCCAAATTGGACGAGGACCCATTCGATTACCTTTTAATAACATACGGGGAAAATTATTTTTGCATTTTAACTTTCTTGTGAGATCAAACTTCCTCAAAGGAAAGAGTCGAGCATTAACGGTTTAGGGAATTGGCGTGGAGTAAAATAAAAAGTATCAAACAGCAGTTAATGAAAAATAAAAACAAAATTGCATTAAACAAACAGAATTTGCAAAGAGGTTGAACAACAACAATTATAAAAACTTATTTTCCCCATTCTCAGCTCTTCAACGGTAAATGAACTCCGGTTCAAGGCCAAGGAAAAATTACTAAAAGTGAAAACAATCCAATACGCACAACAGCAATAAACAATGAAGCGTCAACTGTATTTCCGTTTTGCATCAGAAAACATTGTTCTTCAGGCAGGTTTCTTTCAAAAACTATCGATTCGTAAGATGGAGCAACAAAACTTCAAACTTGCCGTTGCCGAGGCAGAGGCGCGAAAAGTTGCGACGTGTGTCGGTCCGTGCGCCGAAAAGCGCGGGAGTTCACTCGAATGTAAACAATTGACAAATGAAACAACAACCCATCGCGAGGAGCTTCTTGTTTACTTCGCTTTTCAAAAAAGTTCATGAATTTATAAAACTTGTTTTTCTTCAACGGAGCTCTATTCTGAGCGTTGTAAACGAGTTTTTTTGTCTTCAGTTCGCCAACATACTGATGTTGATCTTGCCTATTGATCATGAAACCCAGTTAAGATTGTTATAGAAATTTTGTAATTGAAATGTGAAATTTGAGATTGGAGGGCAATTACAGATTAATTGAGGTCCAAATTCATAGTATAATTTGTCCCCTATGTTATACGTTAATTTAAACAAAAAAAGCATTAGACCGAAAAATTAAAAGTAAAACAGATCTGCGTTACACACGTTTGTAGTAGCAGAAGCTTTCCCGCAGTTTCTTTCCGACGTCGCGCCTGTTTTTTGGTGGAAGTTAATCAAACTTTGTTTCTTTGTTGCCTTTGCAAACCAATTTTAAAATGGGCCTGGTTTTTTCTGTCGTGTCCGTTAGAAATTGCAATTTTTGCGCAAGAATGCCTTTATGGATTAACAATGTTGTGCGTTCTGCGATTGGCTAGCCCGGACGTCTACATCACATGACAAGCGAGCACGAGCTTACTTTCCAAGGGTCCTGGACATGCAACTAGCGATGGAGTAGTGGTGGAAGTAACATTTGAGACAACTGTCCTTAGTTTTCTCCTCGGAACACTCAAATTACTCACAAATGCACACGAAGCTAGTGGTAGACTCAAACTTCTTTTCTTTTGAAGTTTAGAAAACATAGAGATTGTGTAGACCAACAGATTTAAAGACACAAGCTGTTCGTAACTGTGGCTTTGTGGCAGACGCTTGGCGACTGTCGCTTCGACAGCTGATCGACAACAAAGAACAAAACTATGAATCTAAACGCAAGTCGAATCAAATGAATTCAGATATTACTGAAATGTCATCAGTTCGACCTACTTTGAAAGGATGGTACAGCTTGATGTAATGTTTGATTGACGTCCAACATAAACCAGTCGCGATGTGAGAAACGAGTCAGTAAAGTGTGGGAAACGCATGCATACGGTATAACTTAGTCATTTGTGTAGTTTAAGCCTTTAATTAACAATTTCAGACTCTACTGAAAGAAGATTGAACGCCAGCTCTTCAAAGGTGAGCTTTTTGGAAACCAATTACATCACAGGCTATAAGACTAGATGGAATAGTCCTTGGAAAATCATAGCGCCAGAGGATCACTACATCCAGATCACTTTCAACACGGTGGACTGGGGTTGGAAGAGCCCTTCAAAGAGCTGTTACGACATTGGAATTTCGGAATACTCGCCCCAAGATGGCGAAAGGGGCTCTCCAACGTACGTGCGCTCCGGTAGTGTTTTGCCGTTTGTGTTCAAGTCTGTCACGAATGGCATTAAAATCTTTTTCAGTGGTGGCAATCGTCCACACTGCTTCTCAAAAGGGTTTCAAGCTACTTATCGGGCTTACAAAAAAAGTAAGTATCATCAGCTCGTTTTTCATGCTACATCATCCTAATTCACATTGTGCAATAATTCAGTTTTTTTTCTAAGACCGTGCGTGGTTCTCAGTGCAAAATAAAACGGCTTGCAAATTGTAGCAACTAAATAGTTTTGGAAAGAAAGTGCTCTTTATCAATTACATCTTAGCAAAAATATAAGCGACATTATTAAAACTGAGCAACATTTCGGCATCTTTCTGACGCCAATGTAAAGTTAAATAAATTAGGATCAGAGAAACCAAGGCTAAAAATGTAAATAGTTCTAATGAGTCAATAGACCCTTCTTGCGCGAGCGTGACATTGTAAAATATTCCAATTTTCAAAAATCTGAATTCAGCATCAAATATTTTATATCAATAATAGTGAAAGTGCAAAGTGTCGATAAGAGTAGTCTAAAATGGCCGAAGATATGGATATTTGAAGCTAAATGTCTTTTGTGGAATTTTTGCAACAAAATGTATGTGTTTAGCACGATAACGAGGCTTGCGGGGCATGCAATGCCCTTCCAGCATACATTTCTTTGTAAAATTGCTTAGATTTAAAAATTAAAATCTTTGCCAGTTTTGGGGCTATATCTCTGAAAAGTGGCAGTGTACTATAACGATGTGATGAACTTGATAAAAAATTCCTTTTTTGAATAAATCAAATATTTCCTTGTGTAACGCTAAGGCCAGGTAAAACAAAATTGTTTAGCGTCCACCCATCACAATTTTTCCAGGTCGGGAGGGCGTGTGTTTTATTTTATGTTCGGCAATGAGGCATATCTTTTTTTAATTAGACAGTGGGGCACCGGTTTGCACCCTCTACTGAGTGAGTATGAAACAATGATCCCTATGCTCTTTTTGAAACCAACAACAATACGAACAAGAATTATTTGAAAAGTCGGATTTTGTCACTCATGCATAAGCTTAGATCATTAGATCTCCACCAAATCAAATACAGTATAGCGCAGATTCTGAAAGCGAAAGTTTCTGCCACACCTCCTAATAAGCTGTAGTTCTTGATACCAGTTTGCATCTACTACTTACCACAAATGTTTTGAGGGATATGTGAAATGAGAGCGGTCAATCGCGGGAGCATATATAAATAGGCCATTTCCGAATTACGCTCCACTACCAACAAACAAAAGCATCAAGTCGGCGAAGTGCTCAAAAATACAGCAAATGTATGAAAAGTGAGCACTTAGCCTCGACTTGAGGGCTTTGTTTGTGAGTAGTGGAGCGTAATTTGGAAATGGCCTATTGAAAAAAAAATATATTTTACCGCTAAAAATAAAAAATTAAATTAAATTGAGGTCGGGAGCATTTCTCAGGTCGGGCGGGGATGCTATAAGCTAAACAATATTTTTTTTTTTACCTGGCCTAAGCGTGGAATGGGTCAATATAAATGCAAGTAAGGAACACTAATTAAATTTACCAGTGTTCGGAAAAAAATTAAATAACATATTTTTGGAGCGTTGTCAAGGGCTCAATGCTATTACAATAATAAAATACAAAAATAGTATATATATCTTTGTTAAAAAAACAGACGAAATTATAGGAACGTTTTAAGAAACGTTTGGAATGAATTCAACATAACCTTTTAAAACATTTTCTCACAGATTCTTGTGCCTATCCAGAGATCTTGCGTATTCAACCTCACCAAACATACAACTTCACAAGTCCATCCTTTCCCATTCCGTACCAACCAAATCTAAACTGTAATTGGAAAATTAGGGCACCAAAAGGTTATAAAATTGAAATCCGTTTCCTTAAAATTCATACCGAGTGCTGCTGTGACTGGCTAGAGATCAGAGATGGAAAGACCAACTCCAGCCGACTAATTGGCAGATATCAAGGGAGCTTTGGAGATCGTCGTTATTGCCGTTTTCCTTATGGACCATGTAATGCGAGTTGTAGCTCTGGTGATGCATATAATTATCACAATATATTACCACAAACCACGGCATCCACTGGCAGAGTTGTACTAATTAGATTTCATTCGGACGCCTCACGAAATTTTTTGGGATTTAAGCTTCAATTGAGAGCTCTAAACGAGACGGCAGAAATACCTACAGAACGGACTACACAATACAGTGAGTGGCAAAGATCACGCTGGTATTTAGAAACTACAACGGCAACTCAAACTACACGGTGGAATGATGACAACGCACAAACCACTGAAAGTGGCGAACGAACATACTGGAATTTAGAAACTACAAAGGCAACTCAAACTACACGGTGGAATGACGACAACGCACAAACCACTCAAAGTGGCGAACGAACATACTGGAATTTAGAAATTACAAAGGCAACTCAAACAAGAGCAGCAACCGAGTCACGACCCAATAAGTCTGTGCAAGAGACTGGGCATCCTGAAAGCTGGATTACAGGTACCTCTTAAGCAGATTCCTTAAGCCTCATGTAAATGGACGCAACAAGTTCCAACATTGTTAGACCAATAATATTGGGAGTTATTGGCAATTATTGCGTGGTGCATGCAGGAATTGCAACAACTCCCAACATTATTGTTGGCGATCGTCTAAAGATGCAATACATTCCGGTACAGTAATCCAGCAATGCGCTTGCGCAGACTGTGTACACGAGGCGAACATTGTTTCTATACAAACGACCGCACTATTGCTGCCACGCTTTGCCGGCCAAAGAACAATAGAAATGTTAGGGCTTGTTGTGCTACAAAGATCATGCTCCCCAGTCTCTCCATTATGCTGAGACTTGTTCATTTAGACCTCCCTACCCTCCGAGAGAGAAGAGACAAACTATGCCGTCGCTTTTCAAATGTATTTTGCGACCAGCAGACAGAATCCACGATATTTTACCACTTCTTATAAACAGCAAGTTATCTTTTAAGCCCTGTCCACACGTGTCCGGATATTTTCGAAAACGGAGATTCTTTTCTTCGTTTTAGCCTTCCGTCCACACGTATACGGCGTTTTCGATCACTGAAAACGGAGGTTTTCGAAAACGATCTCCAGAGTGGAGATTTTTGAAAACCGAGATTTATCGTATTCGTGTTGACCGGCGAAACGGAGGTTTTCGAATGCGATGACGTCATAATTAAGATCCAGTCCTTTTCGTGCATGCTCTATTGGTTACAGTGCATGCTTTATAGAAAGAGCTGGCGTATTTACCAGGCTTTGGCGTATTCCTGTGGACGGGAGAATACGATTTGAAAACACTACGTGTGGACGCGTCTTTTTTTGAAAACGGAGAAAAAAAAGTCTCCGTTTTCAAAAATATCCGGATACGTGTGGACAGGGCCCGAGTCTCTTGGTATGACGTCATAATGTCCGCTATTTTTGGCGGGTTTTTTCAGTCTTTGAAAGTACAAACTTTAACTAAATTTCTCCAGTCCCAGTATTTACCTAAGATTAAAGGTTTTTTTTATGGAGGTTTCGAATCTAATTAAGCCTTGAAAGGATTGCGTCTAGTTTTGGTGAAATATTTTTCTGAAGTTGAAAGTCTGAGAACCATTATTGAGTAAAAATTACCAGCCCAAAGCTTATAACACATTTTCAAACATTCAGCTCATCAGAGTTAAAACTGATCTTACAAGTGATCACTATCATCAATCATAAAAAAATAATTTTAAGAAAAGAACGTTTTGACCCAATTAACATGCAGTACTTTCTAAAATTTAATTACCGCATTTGCTCGTGTATACATCGATACCGTATATAAGTCAATACCGTGTATACATCGATACCGTGTATAAGTCAATACCGTGTATACATCGATACCGTATATAAGTCAATACCGTGTATACATCGATACCGTGTATAAGTCAACCCCAGTTTTGGATCCAAAATCAATTTTCTTTTTAAATGTTCGTTGTTGTATTTTTCTTTTTTCGTGTATAAGTCGAGGTCAGTTTTTAGGCTGAATTTTACATCTGAAAACCTCGACTTATACACTAGTAAATATGGTCATAGGTGAAAATTAGCTAGTTTTTTTTTGCCGAGTTACTTTTTTTTCCCTGTGGATGTGGCGGGGGGGGGGGGGGGTGGAAAAAAGCTTTAATTTGGGTTTTTACGGTATTATATATATATATTTTAAATACAATTACAACAAAAAAAAT
>JAOCPT020607915.1:0-10133 GCA_026546935.2 Palythoa grandiflora | reverse complement strand
GAATGTTACGAGGTGAGATTGATATCCTATTTTTAATTTGTGCCATTTTTGTATTCCTTTATTTCAAAATCTTCAAGTTATTTTTTAGATTATGTTGAAGAAACAAAACGCAGACGATGCACTTGGTTTCGCATATTACCAACGACAATATATATATTGTAATTTTTTGAAAATTTTGCAGCTAATTCTACAGAGCAGACTTAGCCATAAATTTCACAGCGAATTGCCCACACTTGAAATTGGACGGCTGATTATGCAGCTAATGAAATCAGCGAATTTTACGGCTAATTTTGCACAGCGACACATTGGTCGACCGATTTCAAAGCTAATTTATTAGCCAATTCTGCAGCGAATTACTCTGAATCACATTGGCCGACTGATTACACAGACAATTACAAAAAGAATTGGGCAGCGAATTATGCATGCATTTCTAATTGGCTGTCCGATTTTACAGAGAATTGCAGGGCGAATGTTTCAGCGAATTACACTCAAAGGCACCCAACTAGACAGAAAATTCTGGATCGAATTTTTTTTACCAGTATTGTGTACAAAAGTTCTAAATCTTAGTAAAGGTCGCAGCCAATTTGTCAAATTCAAATTTTCTGTGGTGTCCCGAGGGTAGGTCTTGTGGTGGGAAACATATGAATCTCATTCCGTCGATTTATAATGCTACAACAAGCTTTGTTTCGTATTTTTACCTTTATTATTCCAAGATGTCTCAAAACATAAGGTACTTGTAAGAAATAAATGCTTAACATATCATAACATATAAGACTTTACCGTTTTATCATGTATAATACACGCGAAAGTTTTAAAACTAGTATAGTCAAAAGAGACTTTCTTGAGTTGAATAGATCCTAATACTTGTTTTAAACGTTGAACTTTCTATGTGCCGATGCTAACACAAATGAGTAGAACAACACAATTTGATCATTTGCATTAGACTCGGAACATAAAAAGTTCGATGTTTAAAACGGGCCTAATAGACCTTTTTCAAAAATGGTAGATATTTTAATATATTCTTTTGTCTTCATTCAAATTAGCCCTGCTAGCCTCATTTAGGGTAACATATTCTTTTTAAAATTTAACTCAAGAACAAGGCCAGGAAGACTTATTTGAATGAGGACAAAAGAACAATAAAATCTCCATCACTTATGAACACCAAGAGATACTACTAAGTTTAATCATAATGTATAATATATGTACAGAGCAGTTAAATTAGAACTTTCAGAAGTTGATTGCAGTTTTATGTTAAGCAACAAATGTTGCTTAGATAATTCTGGCTGTTAACAATTTTCATAGTCGACAAACTATACCAAAAAATGCTTCTAAACAACTTCACTTTTTAATCATCATCTATAGCTATAAACATTTCACGTATTACCATAGGCCCTATTTACATGTACAGGGATTTTGAGGACCACAGGTGGATTGGTAACTAAAACGCACTCTGACAAGCGGTCACAATAAAACCCCAATTTGATATTTTAGCAAGAAAAATTGGACTCTGGACCATTTTCGAATGAGTTTAGAAAATTATAGTTTTCAATTAGTCACAGAAAACTTTGCAAGCTACCCAAACTTTCTGCATTTTCACATAAAAAGTAGGTTATTTTATGGCACCAGGTAACATAGTCTACCATGGTTGATGTGCACTACTTCTCAGTACCATGTGCCCCCCCTGGCAATCACCATATACACAGGCTTTTAATGGTCTTTGATTTCACCACTAATTTAAAAAAGTGTTGCTGGGTTACTTTGTATAACAACGAAAGGACAATACGGCGGTGTCCCAGTCTCAATTACAGTCAAGAGTTTAAAGTTCTTAGTATTTCTCTTTTGATTTTTAATTGAACTTAAAGTGCCTATCACCCCTAGGCAGTTTTATGAAATTTCAAAAATATATGTATATTTAAGATGTTTTCTGTCTTCATTTAATCAGTCGTCGAAAATCGTATTCTAAGCACATTTTCCGACACATTGGAAAAAAAGGAGCAGTAGAGGGATTGGGCACTGTCTTGTGACGTCAACCCAGTATCACAAACTTTAGCAACTAACTTCTTGTCTATACTATAGCCGTTTTTGGTAACGCATTCACAATTGGTAAGAAATATGCCTGATCGATGTGTAACTAGTTGGTGGATGTTCTGCCTTCCCAGATGTTAAGAAGGATTTACTGTTTATACTGGATTGACGTCATACACTTGCTGGTGCCAGTGCCCCTTAAAGCTCCTTTTTACTTCGAAAACCGTATTTTGAATCGCGTCGTAAAAATCGGGAATAACTTCAAATTCAATTTTGTCGCTTGCTTTTGCTTGTATTTGAGATCTACTTTAAAGAAAAATTTGGCTAGGGGTGATAGGCACTTTAAAATTATACTATACTCTAACTGCCCATTTAAAGAAACTCTGCCAATATTGCCCTACAAAATATTCTATATAAATTGCATTCTGTTTTTCCTACAGACATGGTTGCCATAATGCAACTGCACTGAAAAGTATATATACAAAAACAGTGGCTGATATTCTATCTAGATTATATTTTCATTTGATAACCTTGCTGCTGTTAACTTTCACATAATAAGATATACAGGTATCATAACTTGTGGCTTTAAACAAAAGAATATAGTAACTAACAAGATGCCACTAAGAAATAATTTTGCTTACCTATATCACATATTACACACCTTTTGATTAATCGACGAACATTTATTATGCGGTCTGTCTGGTAGAAATGTTTGTTAACAGCTGGCAGACCACTCTTGGTATCAGCAGCATGATTTTGATTTGCAAACTGATACCATTTGACAAAGGCAAGGTGATGAATTTTACTGAAAAGTCTGTTGCCTCTGTTAAGCATAACTTTAGCTTCGAAAAAGAAAAGGACTTTGCCATAGTACGCTGCAGGTTCTCCACTTTCATTTTCCACGTACAATGCAGACACAACAGAGCCACGGTCAGTATGGTTAAGGTCTGATGAAAAAACCATACCATTAACCTCGCACCGACCATGTTTGTTGATTGTTCCATGAACAAGGTGGAAATCTAAGGAATACAACTTTTTCATGTATGCATTTAGATGCGTATGTAACTCTCTATCTGCTCTTCTGCCAATTCGTGATGGTGACATGAATTTTACTGGCCAGTAATGATCTTCTATTTCTTCCATTTCAACTCTAAGCTGGTAACTAAACGCCTCATCTGATGATCCCTGCATAAACCTTTCGTATGCCATTCTTTGTTGAATCTTGGCTGATTCTTTACAACTGGTAGCATCAACCAATGAGGTTAGCCTCGAAGGTACTAAATCAGCTACTGCAGCTGGTGGATCAACCTCTACAGGCCTTAAAACGGAATGTTTTGACAGGAATCGAGTCGCCATTTCCTTTTCTACCTCTCTTCCACTTGATGGATAACCCATCAGTTCACAATTCAGCCTTTCAAAGGCAAAACACCAGAATCCTGGACAAGGCCCCAGATCCCTTATGTTTACTGGTATATGCAATGCCATATGAAAATTCACAGAAACTTCCCATTTGCCAAATAATTTAGCAAAGCCCGTGTGATGTGCTGTGATTGTTTCTGTAAGCAGGCGAACCTCATCTTCTGATATGCTGTGTTGACAAGCAAGCTCCATAGATTCTGCAAGCAGAACAATATTCTTATAGTACTGTTGGGGAATTAATCCATGGAAACATGGTCTTGCATAGATAATTATAAAGTTCTTGAACTGTTCTGCAGTAAATCCTCCAAAGGTTGTTTTGTCACAAAAGGTTGTTGGTAGCCTGCCAATATCACTTGGAATTTTTAGGGCTTTCAGTCTTTTTTTGAACACTTTTAATTTAGAGTCTGAAATGTAGTGCTGAGAATCCTTGCTTAGCAACAATTCCACTTCCTTTCTGACGATTCCAAGCATAAAGGTGTGCATTGGATCAATGGCAACCATTCTAACAGGGTCAAAGTAAGGAAGGCGAAGCAGTTCTGAATACATTACTCCCGACTTTCTGGAGATGATCCGTGCTTGGTTTGCACTTCTAGCCCTTAGATATTCATGTGCTTGCTCTCTTACTTCAGCGCTTGTGCGTGCAGCAGCAGCCTTCTTAGTGAGGTAGCTCATTCTGCCAGATGCACCAGCAGTACCAGGCTCTCTTTTGGCCTTAAACTTACACTTGTTACAACCTTGGTCAGCTTTGTGACTCTTGAACTGACATACCTTTCTTGTGGCTGGTAAATCACTAGAAAAACAAAGAAGGGCTGCCCTTACAGTTGGATCATCCTCACGAGGTAGGATTTGCACTCCTTCCCACAACTCCAACATGTCATCCACAAATGGCCTGAGAAAAGAGTTTACATTTCCTTTGGCTTCTTTGGGTCCTGGCATCAGGCCAATGAGCATTGTCCATTTACGGAGTGATCTTTCTGCTCTTGGTAAATTGAGTATTGAAACATAAATACCTCCAACTTTATACGATGATCTTTGGAATGGGGAGAACCAGTCTACATTTAACTGCAATGCAAAGTTATATTTCTCGGATAGAAATGGTTTAGTAATATCAAGTGGGTCCTGCTGGAACATCTTCCAGATTTCCCCATCCCACACATCTGTGAGGATGCCAGCATTGCCTTCATAGTGAAATCTATTTTTAAGCAATTCCCTGAAGTCATTCCTTTTAAGCAATTTGTTCAGCCAGACAGAAGGTGGTATAAATACATAAACTTTATGAGGGGCAAGTTTTGATTTTCCAAATGCAAGACTCTTTGTGAACATCAACTCCTGTTTACATTGTTTTCCGTAATGAATTTTTTTGCATTTTGCACTACCAATAATTACTCCATTCCTTCTGATAACTGAGTCATGAAGAGAATAAATTGCATTGCAATTAACATCTGGGCACACAGTATAGATTACTTGCTCTTCGAATACATCAACTTGGGCAATGCTAAATAATTGGTGCATGGTTGTTGGGAATAATACTTGGAGAGGGTGGCTGACAATTGCAAGGACCATCGAAATGAGAGATAAAATGGCAAGAATAGCCTGATTTGAAATGAAAAATCTACACTGAATCCGCAGAATCACAATTGAAATCCACTGAATTATCGAGAAGTAAAGCTCATTTTCATGATATGCTGTATCCATTCCTTCATTGTTTGAGAGTTCTTCTGTTTCTATCTCAAACTGTGGTTCCTCTTCCCTCTCTTCAAACGCTGCATCATCTTCTGGTTCTAAGAATAAAAAATACAAATTTGCTAAATACACCTAATGAGTGGCAACTTATCAAAAATAAATGACTGTGTCATTTCTGTAAAGTAGTTCTGGAAATTGCTTGAGTAACATTGTGTCCAAAGCGTTTTTTGTGTGCTTATTATAAAAAAAAGCTCACCCGATATAGCTAAAAATTTTCTAACCCTGGCTTCTGAATCACTGTAACCCAAAAAATACCCAGAAAAAATGCCTACTCAAAAAGTATCTAACAAATTTGTCAACCCCCCAAAATACCAAAACTGCAAAATTCAAACCAAAATAAATCCTTTGCGCCTCCCCATCACTTTGTTCCTTGAGTTCTTCCATTCAGGCTTTCAACAAATCAAAGTTTTAAATAAAGTTTGGCGTATATTATATTTGAAGGGGTCCAGTAGTTCTGGTCATGATACAGTAACATCTTTTTGCCAT
Organism: Palythoa grandiflora; assembly: GCA_026546935.2. NCBI lineage: Eukaryota > Metazoa > Cnidaria > Anthozoa > Zoantharia > Sphenopidae > Palythoa > Palythoa grandiflora. The sequence continues at coordinate 4,460 of JAOCPT020607915.1, read as the reverse complement.
CAATATCAAATTCAAATGTCATTTGAAAATTTAACAGTGATCACATTTAAGAATTTCTACAAGGTTTATGTTATGCAAACGTACCTGAAAATACCTCACTTTCACTAGAACTTGATTCCTCACTTCCACTTACAGGCCCTTGATCTAAATAAAACAATACAGAGAATGTATCAGTATATGTATACTAAAGACTACATAAATTCATTCATGTTACTGTACACTACATCAAGTTGTATCTGCTGTGGACATGTTAAAATTAAGATACATTCAGCATTGCTGTGTAATTTTAAATGCCTTCAAACATTATTACCAGTCAAACTTTCAAGCTTCGTTATAAGAAGGAGGAAATTAATCAACTTTAATATTTTTCCCATAATGAAGCAAAAAGGTTGAGTATTTTCATAGTGAGCTTTACATACATCGACATGTACATCTTATTACTGTAAGTCCTTAAACCGTGAGGTATCACACCAACTAATAAATACAATCCTGACAAGGCAAGAAAGGAAGACAACAAAGAACCTAAATAGCAATCATAATGTAAATGACTTATTATCAAAGTCTGCTTTATTTAATAGCCTTATACCTTGGTTTGTGTCTATACAGACTTCATGCTCAGTCAGTAAAATTCTATATATCAGTATATTAACCTGAAATCCTTGTTTCATCTGAAGATAGTTCCTCAATTTCAACTTCTTGTTCAATATCAAATCCTAAGGGTCAGAAATAAAATCAGTAAACTATAACATTAGAAGTGTAGTCTTTGTACAGTCCAATTTAAATAGTTAATAGTTAAATTTATTATGTGTCAATGCAAGTGGCAATGGCAAAAACGATTCAATATAAATATCGTAAAGTCCTAAGATATTTGAGGTAATAAAATGAAATCCAACCTACCAGATCTCTCAGAAACATCCTCATCAACACTTTTGACTGTGTCAATTTGCTCTGACTGTAACTCATTTGCTGCAGAAGAACAATTGTCATCTTTCATAAGTTACGTCTTTAAGTTGAATAATGATTTAAAAATATTCGAATGTTTGTTAATGATATATTCCAACACTGTAGGAATAGCAAGCCATATTATACAATTATTGGAATAGTCCAAGATCAATTATGGAAGATATTTAATTCAAGACTTCAATATTGGGTGAGATCGCACAAACTGTAGTTTAAGTCTAATATTACAAGTTGAGAATGACCTATAAACATCTTTCCATATTGGCTCAGATTAATTAAAATAAGTATTTTATTATATTGAAAATTAAATAATTAATCAATGAATATAAATTTTTTTGACAATTACAATTAAATATAAACTTTACAAGACAATTCAAGCAGCTAAAATACAATGAATGAATGAATGACCTCACTTCAAGTTGCCAATCATTTCCTCTTCCGCACAGTATTCTACAAACTTGAAATATCTTGACATCATATTGTTTCTTTTTTTGTAAATTTATGTCAATTGGTTCTGATTTTTTCTACTTATTCTTTTAAGTTTTCCTTATATATTATGTTCAGAGTATTAAATAGTTTTTGTCATCAACATTAGCATAGGTTTTTTGTAAAATCTGCCTTTCAATAAGTGATCATAAAAGTACACCTTGAAAAGGGCAAATGATTGGACCATCGGCCACAATCCCAGATGTACATCATATTGTCAAATATTGTCAAATAGTGGATCTGCACACAAGTGCAATGCAGAAGTATGATTAGTAGATTATTACTGACGTATAATAGAAATTATTATTTGTGAAAGTCTGGTAATCCAGTGAAATCCAACTTACCAGGTCTTTCATAAACATCCTCATTAACATTTAAATTATCTGTGTCGGTTTCCTCCGAATGTAAATCACTTGCTGCAAATGGATAATTTTTACCTTGCTTAGTAGTCAGTACACATAAATTTAAATTAAATTCATAATATAAATAACGACAGGTAAACACTTCTTTTAAATTAGCTTTTAGGGCAATGTATTTTCGAATTCCATCTTTGCAAGTGAGTTTCTTCTTAAAATATATGAACTGTTTTTATAGGTCTGGAATGTGTAACTTTGGAGCTAAAGATTTAAACCCTAAATGTTCTTAAACATAGTTTTTTTTCACACAAACTGAAGCTGTTATTTTTGGTAAGAAAGAAATGTTGAAATAATAAATAAAAAGGATTATAATGTTACACAGACAAATGGCTGAGAAGCAAATTATTTCGTCCATAATTTGGTACAGTTTCTAACTTAAATTAAAAGTTGCTCAGCCTCTGGAATGATATTAGCAAGTTTTTAATATTAATTACATTTGGGCATTTTAAGCCTGATTATTTCTTATCACAGAAAAAGAGTGTAGTGAAAACCCTCTTTATAAAAATGCTATTTAAATGCATAAAAAGTACCTGTCAACAGCTCTGCAGAGAACATATACTCATGACGTTTTTGAACTCTTCTGGATAATGGTTTCTTTATCTTTTTGGACTGACAATGAAGGCAACTACAGTCACATTCATTTTCTTTCCTCTTTGACATTCTATAAAATGATAAAGTTTTAATGAATACGGTAAGAAACTCTACACATAGTATTGTCTGTGAAGATCTAGACTTATAATTATGAAACGAAAATTAAAATATCATAAATGTTTTTCATATTTTAACTTGATCAATACCTTATTTTTCCGACATTAAAAATTGTATTACTTTGTTTGAGTACTATAAGGAGAAGTGATATGTTGATTTTTCCGCCGGCCTAGGGATTGAATCTATTAACCCTTTCAGCCCCAGGCAATTTATCAACATCTAACTTCTCCTAAAAGTTAAAAACTCAAACAAAATTATATAATGTCTTTTAATGAGAAATAAGGAATTGATCAAGTGGATTAACATATTTAAAGCACACAAATCAGGCATGGTTCCATGAAGGACCATAGATTTTTAATAATAATTCTAAGTCTATAGTATATGCTTTTCAATAAAAAAAAACTAACTAAGAGAAAGATAAATTTCAAAGTCCACAATTTGATTCATCACATTTTCGAAAATTTGAATTCGAATTCGTTAGCTATTATGATAACGAACTATGGGCGGCCGTTATATACTCCCTCAAACATATACAAAACAATTTTATTCTTGGAAGAAAAGCTCCGTATATATATACGATCTAAATGCATAACTAACACGGCCGAGCGGCCGAGTGGTCTAACTAAATACATAATTCATACGGTCTAAATACATAATTCATAACGACATACCATTCAAACGTTTAAAGTATCTAAGATTTTGGATTATCTATGTACTGCTCACCTCAATCTTCGTTGATTTTCATAGCAATTGATGTTTTAAAAATTTCTTGATATAACCTATTTGAGAGACGCACGTTTTCAACCGTCACTTTTGCACCATGCAGGAATACGCTCATGCGCAGTACGTAGTGATAATGACGCGGGGGCTCTGGAAACGACTGATCCATGTGCAGTACATCAGCGGGGTGTTTCAAGAACGGTTATTTCAGCTAGCTTGTGATCCCGAATTGTTTCAAAATACGCTACATAAATCTCTTTTCTTTCTTATACGTTTATCCCGACGTATTAGTGAATGTGAACTATGTCTTGCCAAACTAACAGTATTGATACGTCGAAAATTGAAGCGGACATTCGTTCAAATGGCCTTGAGATTGTGGAAGTAAAGGAATACGTGGAGAGCTTGGAGGGGGAGTTAGGCTCAACAAAGAAACAATTACAACGCGCTCTCCAAATGATTAAAGCTCTTGAAAAAAGAGTAGAAACTCTTGAAAAAGGCGGACGGTCATCCAGGTCAAACCAAGAAAGAGATGATATACCCACGGTGAGAATTTTATTATTATTGCTGCATTGAGCAATGTAATGGCCATATAAAACAATGGCGCTTTCATTCTAGGCCAGGGATGAACGCGTTATTGTTTTATGTACTACACCCTAGTGACAGGAAACTATCCTACCGCTCTCTTGAAATTGGATACTGGTCGGTTCCAAATATGGAAACCAAAAATAAAATTTGTAAGACTTGGTACAGGATTTAATGGAGCCGAAACCAATTGTGGAATTGCACACGGTTTAGGTATCCTGCTGATGAACAGTAACTGTTTCGCTATTTATTTTCAGCGACATATATAGTTTATGTCTGTTCAGATTTGAATTTGATCTAATTAAGACAGCTAACAAACATACAATGATGAAAAAAAAATTGTCTCATATTTAAATAAAAGACTTTTTTCATCACTGTATGCTTGTTAGATTTAAGATAAAAAAAATCTTAGCCTAGAATTGGTCTGTTCTTCATGATAAAAATTATCTTTGAACACTCGATTGATTTGTACTTTGTTTTAGCGTCCGCGTCTTTATTGAGCATTACTTTCGTTTAAATGTCTGTATGTATTTATGTGTGGGTGAGTGGGGGGGGTCGGAAAAAATTGAAATTTTAATACGCGGAGGG
>JAOCPT020607865.1:0-10134 GCA_026546935.2 Palythoa grandiflora | reverse complement strand
TAGCCCAAGGAAAATAACGAAAAACGAAGAAAAATTGATAGTTTTATTTGTCATCAAAATGTAGATTCTCTACACCAAGCGAGTTACACGTCATTAACCTATGTTTCTATCGAGTTATACAAACACGATTATTAACCAATCAACGCGCGTATTTTCCTTGGGCTATTTTCTAAAAAAATTTTGTTGCACGATCTCTAACTTGTTCCATGTTTTCCTAAACATTTGTCGTTTACACCTGCCTGTTATTCTAGCATGGATAGAAATGACTGAAATATGACTTACATTATCGTCCCAGTGCCACCAAAGTTCATCAAGGAGCCATCAAAACAGTTCGTGCTCAAGAGTCAGCCAGCTTTCTTGAGTTGTGAGACCACCGCCAATCCACCTGCACGGATAGAATGGAGCCGTAAGCAAGAGAAAAACAGACCTCTGCCGGTGGAAAAAGGGCCGCGATTTAAGAGGCTACTCGAGGGCACTTTGATAATCAGTAATGTGACTGAACGGGACGAGGGTCAGTACGTGTGTACAGCAAGCAATGGGGTGATAGGCGGAGCCGTCAGCAGAAACGTCATGCTTAAAGTACATGGTAGGAAAGCAGCCTCATTTGTTTCTTTTCTTTATAAAATCACAGCTGGGGGGTGGTTGAACAGTGGTAAAATCTCTGCCTCCAAGCCATACTGAGATCCCGCTTTTAAACCTAAACTCTGGCGAATGTTAATCAATTGTGTGACCTTCTTTTTTGCTAAAGTTGACTCAGCTTTCCCTTCTTCGGAGGTCGGTAAAATGAGTACCAGCCTCTACTCGGGGATTACCTGGGATGGATTAGTATCCCTTCCAGGGGGAATCAATGTCTATCATCTGCTTACCACTACAGAAACCGGAGATAAAGCAGCGGCTCATATGGGCTACCTAAGCGCGGTTCGTAATTAAAAGGATTTAGCTTTAGTTCTCCATAAAATCAGCGCCGACCCTAACTGGCGGCAGCTTATTAAATTACCGAGCCACTTAAATAGTTTAAACAAGCTACTATTGTTTTTTTTTTTAAAAATCTAAACCTGCAAAGCATCTAAACCAGTTCCGCTGAACACTATTTAGATGGGGTGTTTTAACACCTGCACGACAATGGAGAAAACGAAAGATTGTGTAAGTTCTTGTTCATTGCAGCACATAATCCATCATTGAAGAAAAAATTGCAAGCACACCCCGTTTCATTTTTTCCACGGGGCTAACTTAGAACTATAAAATCACTTAAACTTTTAGCGGCACCATGAAAATTACATTTTAGACAAAAACGCTTGATGCTAGTCTGTCAAGAGCGTTGACAGACCCGATTTTGGTCATTAACTTGCACATTTATGGGCAACGGCGGGGAAACATTTTAAGCAACTTCAAGTCTAAACAAAGGCATGGCAAAGTTACATGTATGTCATATGTATACTTAAATACTTATACTATCTGGCGAAGTAAATATAAAAATTACATTTAAAAGTTTTTAACATTGTATCTTTCCACATTTCTATTCATTACCATTATGTTCTATTGTTCCAAAATTCATATAACTCATTCTGTCAGCAGTGCCAGCGACTATCATCGGCCCTCCGCCAGATCGCAGCCGTAAGATCAAAAGCGACTACAGCGTCCGGTGTGTAGCACGTGGAAACCTGCCAATCACGTTACAGTGGTACAATGGCGATAAGGTTATGACGCCAAGCAGTCGGATAACAATGAATCTTGCAACAAATACACACTTTCATACTGTTAACGGTACACTCCATATAAGGAATTTGGTGCTTCAGGATACGTCTCCAGTGTATTCCTGTCGGGTACAGAACGATTACGGCTCAGACTCCAAGTACTTCAGCTTAACTGTGCAAGGTAAAAAAGAATGGCAGAATTTTATGAAATAGTACAGTATTCACCAAATTAGCCTTTTAAAGACACCAGGGAGTATAGTATACACCAACTTAGCCTTTTAAAGACACCAGGAAGTATAGTATAGACCAAAGTAGCCTTTTGAATACACCAGGGAGTATAGTATGTACCAACTTAGCCTTTTAAAGACACCAGGTAGTATAGTATGCACCAAATTAGCCTTTTAAAGACACCAGGGAGTAAAGTATGCACCAAATTAGCGTTTTAAAAACAGCAGGTAGTATAGTATGCACCGAATTAGCCTTTTAAAGACACCAGGGAGTATAGTATGCACCAACTTAACCTTTTAAAGACACCAGGAAGTACAGTATGCACCAAATTAGCGTTTTAAAGACACTAGGGAGTACAGTATGCACCAAATTAGCCTATTTAGTATCTATATAATATCAATAAAATTAACCCTTGTAATTAGAAGAATCTGCATAAATTATCCTAGAATGTCCACTCTGGTTAATTATGTATTACAAAATTTTAAAAATATTGATTACAGTTTTACAAACGTTTTTAGAAAAACCTAAACCACCAAAGCAACTTGCATTCGAGAAGACTGAGGCTAGAGCAGTTCTTGTCACGTGGGAGCCTGGGTTCAACGGCAATGCTCCACTGATTGCGTTTCATGTCGAGTACAAACTCTCCTCAGACTACTGGAGTAACGCTCAGAGAAGGCGGGCAGAGGGTGTTGCAATGAGCCTGAGATTAGTAGATTTAAAGCCGGCTTCAAAATACGACTTTAGAATGTTTGCTGAGAACAGACTGGGAACGAGTGAACTAAGCGATGAAGCAACAGTTGAAACAAAAGAAGATGGTGAGTACGCAAGCGTCTTGAGTACCATACCAAACAACTCGACAAAAACACTATTAACGAAAGAAAACCATTCCCTCGTGCCTACGTTCAATTATTAAAAATCCTTGGGGAAAACAACAGTAAGCAAAGTAAAAGCGAAATTTGAAATTTTAATCAGTCTCCTGAAGAAGAACTAGTGGAAACAGTTGGAAAATTTCGGGAGTTTTAAAACTCTTAGTGCTTTTTAACTTTTCAACTTTTTCGTTTACAAAGATTTTTAATCATGCACACTGATTGTATTAATACAAATTATTTTATTTTAATTTGTTTATAAAATACTTGAAGGAGCAAACTTAAAAACAAGAATTTTGGAAAAAATAGAAATATTTTTTTAAAAAAATTGTTTGAAGTAAATTGTAGATGTATACTAACATACTTAGTCACCTGTCCATAAACTTCCAAAGGATTGAGTCTGAGTATACCCGAACAATCCCATGATGCAATGCTGTTGTTTATGTTTACGCAGTGTACGCTCTACGATTTATGATTTAAAAGTTACGATGCTTTAGTATTTTATGTCACTTAGTCTTGTAAACAATACAATAAAAGATTAACATTTGCCGTGTTGATTTGTGGGATTATTTGGGTAACTAGAGGTTTTTAGACCCAGTCCTTTTGTTTTGATTTCAGTCGATAGTGGCTTTATGAATATTTACCGAGAGCGTAAGGGCGTCACTAGATATTGTGCTATTGTCATAAAAAAGCGTTTCGTTCACAAGACAGCATATTGTCAATGACTGGTGAATTGAATATAAATACTAATATTCAAGCTTCCCTTTTTGATAGCTCCCTCGAAGCCTCCAATGATTGTTAACGTCACAGCCATTTCATCACGTGAGATCTACGTTGAGTGGCAGGTACGCATAATAAGACGATGGCACACCGCTGACAAAACTAATTTGTTGCTTACATCTTTTAAACATCTTTGTATTTTACGGATGCCTTGGTCCTTTTATGTTTTTATTCTTGGGCTAAAGGATGTTCTTGACGCCAATCTTTCGTCAGATAAACTGAAGAACAACTACTATTTTCTTCTAGCTTAATTATAACTAACTAAGAATTGTCCAGTGAGAGGCACGAGAACAAGTTCTTGGCAAGAAATGATATCTAGAAGAAACTTAATTTTGTTTCAAATGTGAGAAAAACCTAAGTGCGCTAGATCTAACATCTGAATGCCATACATAATATTTTAACCACAGCTCTCCCTTAACAACTTCCCCCTACCCCACCCTCCAACCGATACTTCTGATAATGGACCACGTGACTCTTTTTAATACATAGCCTCCAGAAAAGAAAGATAGAAACGGTGAAATACGTGGATACTATGTGGTGTGCAGGCAGACCAATCGACCTGAAGATTACAGAAACATCTCCGTCAAGGGTGGATCACGTTATAGCTACGTCATTGGTAACTTAGCCAGATACACGGAGTATAAGGTGTTAGTTCAGGCTTTCACACGGGGCGGGGTCAGTCCTCCGACTGACAAAATTAGCTGCAAAACCCAAGAAGACGGTAGGTATTGTTTTAAGTTTACGGCACAGTTTGAGAGATGTTTTCACTTATCATCCGAATCTCCTTTACTATGCATCCTATACCCCTAAATCTAAATATCACTGGAAAGCTAATGAAATTCTATAAAAGATGGTTTAAATCACGTTTTTATTTTTCTTTCCTTTATCAGCGACATTGAGCGTTTTATTTTTCCTTCGTGTGGCCAAGTCCGTTTGATTGTGAGCTAAACTATCCTTTGTTATCATTTTTCCTCTTCATGGCTTGATTGCCAAAGCGGTGTCAGTGATTTTCGATAGACTTTCTCATTCACGTTTTATAGCCGATACTTGAAATTTGTTATTTGCGAAGAAGTTTTTCTAATAAATCATCTGATACCAAAAAATCTAAGCTCGGTATCACCATTTTGTGACAACCTTTTGAAACTTAATTATTACACCGATACAAATGTGGCAATAAAAGAACAAAACCTAGGCCTGTTTGAGTTGGAATTTTTGAGAAAGAATTTTTGAGATTTTGAGAAAAAGTCATTTCAAAAGGGCTTGCACACCATTTTACTTCCAGTGATGAGTTTTGACTTCACTATATGTACTTTTAAAATATTTTTTTTTACCTAAAACTTCTTCTCCAAGCCAATAGGTTTCCCAAAAAGCTAAAAAAATAGGCCTACTCTGGGACCCAAAGTCGCCTTAAGTCGCGCAAAGACGCAGTGGCTTTTTGTCTACTTTCTTCTTATCTCGCCTTAAGTTGCGCAAAGTCGCCTAAAGTCGCGCAAAGTCGCACAAAGTCGCCTTAAGTCGCACAAAGACGTGGTATTTTTTGTGTACTTTCTTCTTAAGTCGCCTTAAGTTGCGCAAAGTCGCCTTAAGTCGCACAAAGTCGCCTTAAGTTGCGCAAAGTCGCCTTGAGTCGCTCAAAGTAACGGCGACTTTGGGTCCCAGATTAGGCCTAAAAATGATATATCTTACATATTCAAACTGCACCGTAACCTTAAATGACTCGAATTATAATTTCGTCGGTTGTAAAACGACCTAATTTCCTTTAATTGTAGCGTGAGCAAAGCAGATAGGGAGTTTGAGATAAGGTCACTACGGACTACACACTACAGAATATAGACGGAAAGTGGTTGGGTATGGAACGACACTGACGAACCCAAATAAGGCCGAAACAGCTGTCACAGCTACTCACACTCAAACTTAGTTTATATAAGGGTAAATTTAAGGGGTAATGCTTGCTACCCATGTGCCCATAGTGCCCAATATAGTAGCTGCAAGTTATCTGGAAGCTAATAAGGGTCATTTTTGTCGTTATAGTTCCCAGTGAGCCACCTCGGCAGGTAAACGTCATTGTTCTCAGCTCGACCAGCATGAAAGTCACGTGGAAGATACCGCTGACTAGTGCAATTCATGGCAGGCTCTCAGGGTACAAAGTTCATTACTGGAAAACTGATAACCCAGTGAAGGATGGAACAATCAATTTAAAAGAAACGGAGTCGAGTGTTTTGCTGACAAATCTTGGAAAGTACACCAGATATAAAGTTACCGTGCTGGCGTTCACACGAAAGGGAGATGGTGTAAGAAGTGCAGAGATCGAAAGGACAACAGAAGAAGATAGTACGTTCTAAATCTTTCTTATTCTACTTATTGATTACCCAGGTTAAACTAACGTATTTTTATTCGTATTATTCATTATTTTATTAATATTTTCATACTCTTCCCAATTTTTCAAACTCTGTACAAATTCTTGATGTTTATCCGTAATGGCAAATATTACTGATCCGAAAGGTCACTGCAGAATTAGCAATGGTTATAGGACTGAGTGGAGTCCAATTCGGCTTGTTATCATTGCGGTATTTTTTAATAAGCCAATTACTCGAGAACAACAGCCAACTCATATCCAACTAGCGCTTCTGGAACAGTTTTGAAATATTTAAAACTACATAAATTCACTTATTCCTTGGCGTTACCTTTTAGTACCGGGTCCGCCAGACAATCTCCGCGCCATACCAGATTCAAAGCAGCGAATTCGGGTGAGATGGAATCCCCCTCTCGAGCCAAACGGCCGTATCCAGAAATACAAGCTGTATTACACGCAGACCAAACCAATAAACAGGGACCATCTTGCTGAAGACGTAAAAGTAATGGATATCAGAGGTGATACAACTTCTCGATATCTAAATGACTTGGAAGCTCACACGTCCTACTATTTCTGGGTTCAGGCAAGAACAGCAGTAGGCTATGGTAACATGTCAGCGGTCATTGAACAGAAAACACGTGACCAAGGTAAACAAAACCGTAACATTATTTCTAAAAACAAAACATCAGCCCTGAGTCCAGTTGTTCAAAAGCCGATTAGCACAAACACCAGGGTTAAATTTGTAATCCATACACGTGTTTTCATCCTCGTATAGAGACTGACGAAAGCTATATTTTTGGGTTTTGTAATTATTTTCTAAGGAAACCTCCAACAGTCTTTTACAAGAATCGTACATCTTTTCTTAGGGATAAAATTTATGCTTGAATTCTTGTTTAATTCAAGGTTAAAGTTAACCAACCTTTGAACAAACCAGCCCAAGCTTACAGAATAGTCTCTTGTAATCTCACGTTAATAACGAATATAATTGATTTATAAATTAAATAAAATTGATCATTAAACATTGCACCAGTTATTCTTGAAAAAAGAGGAAATGGTATGAACTGACAGGGCTCAGTGGTATATAGTGGTTGTATTTATTGATTCGAAACTAAACACATATGATCAAATAAAAAAATTCCGGGTTTCTCATCTGAAATTTTTGAGAGTGTAAATTATGGGGCGGACATTTTTCTAGGAAGCACAATATAAATGAGTGATTTCGGTTCATTTCACGGAGCAGAGTAACAATATATTCATTTTTCTCCATATATTTTCTATATTTAAAACGAGGTAAATGCGGCAGCTACTTTGAAATACGGGCACCAACGAAAAACCAGAATGGTTTTTATTTCACCCAAATTACCCAGTTTGGAAGCTGCCGTTTTTTTACAGATACAATTTAACAGCTGATTCATTTCTTTGAACCAATATAATTCTGCTTCTGTTTCAGTTGCCGCTGGAATTTATGACGAAAGCCTGCCGGACACTTTTGAAAAATATAAAAACTCGGCTGTTCTTCATTGCGACACGTATGGTGACCCTGAGCCCACAGTCATTTGGTACAGCAGTGGACGAGCTATTCAGGATAATCAGGAGAAGTATCAGGAGTTAAAGAATGGTTCCTTAGTCATTCATGATTTAATGATTAAGGACTCGGGCGAGTATGAGTGTACGGCTACGAACTCATTAGGAACCAGAACAGTGACAAGAGTATTAAAGGTTCAAGGTAAGTCTACTTAACTTCTTGTTGGGTACTTTCATTTTGTGTATATGTGTCTAAATCAACCTGTTGATTCATCAACTCGCCTGACCATCTGTTTGCCCTATGTTGTCTTAAAGGTTGTCTACGAGCACCGTATGTTCTCTCACAAGTTGTCTATGATTGCCCTACATATGTTCTCTGGCAGCTTGTCCACGAGGGCCCTATATTCTCTCAAAGGTCGTCTACAAGCACCTATATGATCTCTCACAAGTTGTCTATGATTGCCCTACATATGTTCTCTCACAGTTTGTCTATAATGGCTTTGTATTCTCTCAAAGGTCGTCTACAAGCACCTATGTGATCTCTCACAAGTTGTCTATGATTGCCCTAAATATGTTCTCTCACAAGTTGTCTATTATTGCCATAAATATGTTCTCTCACAAGTTGTCTATTATTGCCCTAAATATATTCTCTCACAGGTCGTCTATTATTGCCCTAAATATGTTCTCTCACAAGTTGTCTATTATTGCCCTAAATATGTTCTCTCACAAGTTGTCTATGATTCCCTAAATATGTACTCTCACAAGTTGTCTATTATTGCCCTAAATATGTTCTCTCACAGGTTGTATATGGTTCCCTAAATATGTTCTCTCACAGGTTGTCTATGATTCCCTAAATATGTTCTCTCACAGGTTGTCTATGATTGCCCTACATATTTTCACTGACAGATTGTCTATGAGGTCTCTACATATATTTTGTCACAGGTTGTCTATTGTGGCCCTGTGTTTTCTCCTTTGTTGTGTCTGATTGCCCTACATTGTTATAGCTGTTCTGGTTTGTTCATAGGTTGTTCATGGTTGACCTTCAGACAACCTCACCGTTTGTCTACAATTGCTATATGACAATATTCCCTCGCAGGTTGCCTGTGATTCCGCTACGTTCTCTCACAGGTTGTCCGCGGATTTGTTTTAAATGTCATTCTATCATCCGACAGAAATTTCGACCTAATATTCTAATTTGTTTAAAATATAACTTGTGATCTCACATTTGCATTTGTTGCTCACTGCCGGCAAAAATAGCTATACCAAAAGCTTGACCTGACAAGTTTGTGCTCTCTTCATTTCAGTGCCTCCATCGTCACCAAGGAACATCAGATTTTTTAACATTAGTTCATCTTATATGAACATTACCTGGGTAGCGCCACTAAACACTGGAAATTGTGAAGTGGTGATGTACAGGTTGGAGTATAAAGTTGTTGCACGTGGCCAGGAGTGGAAAATAAAACGCATCTATGACAAACGGACATTCTACATTCTGAAAGGGCAACTGAGAGCTGGCCGCATTTATATCGTCTCTCTTTCGGCGGTGAACTGCGCCGGCGTTGGGCCAAAAAGTAAACAATATCGAATTACATTTGCGGCGAAAGGTAAGTCCACATTTTGATTTTAACAGGGAGGTAGAAATAGCAAATTCTGTTTGGTAACCGTTAAAACAAAGATCGCTCTCGCCTGGATTACAAAACGAAACTAATTGGAGGAAGAACTTTGTCCGTCGTTCAACAGTCCTAGTACAGCTTGCTAATATAACAAGACAAACATTTATACTTACTGTAGTTAATGAGAATTTTTTCAAAATCCTATATGGACATCACCTGGGCAGCACTGAAGACGAAGTTTTAAGTATAAAGACGTCAAAATAGTGGAGTAAGCTTGTCAAATATTATATAAAAATTATTCCCATTGGACTACTACTGCTGCTGCTGCTGCTACTACTACTATTACTACTACTACTACTACTACTACTGCTACTACTATTTCTGCTGCTGCTGTTTAGCTTTTTTCTAGGTGTGATATCTCATTAGGCTATTGACCTAATCCATCGGCCTCAATGTTTTCCCAATAGAATCCTCTTGGAGAACGTTCAGTTTAAAAAAAAATACCCTTATTTCCATGTAAAGAGGACTCTATTGGGAAAACATTTAAGCCAGTGGATTAAGTCTCCTGATAGCTTGCTCATGCAAAGTCTTTTGTAAGCTGTGTACTCGCAACGTCGTATAGCAACAGGGAAAGAGAGAACAAAAACATAGAACAAAGAAAGATATCGAGTTTAATAACCAGTTATCTCTACTAACTATGTCTAAAACGAACCTTCAACTTTAGGGACTATCTTGTCTGTTGAGGAGATGGAAAACAACAAGGAGATGTCTGACGATGGGAGAGAGAATGGCCTGGGGCACAGTTCTGCTTTGCTGGGAACCCTAGTAGGGATCAGCACCCTCATTGTCATCATCATCATCCTACTCGTACTGCTGATGGTTCGTGGAAGGACCTTCAAAATTTTAGAGGGTGCGTATTCACTGGACTTTCATCGATATTTAAGAGAGAGACCTACATGTGAAAACGATAGTTATAAAATATTTGAAAATTTCCCATCCCCATGAATCCCCACGAATCAAAGGGATTAGTTTAGTATAGGCGAATTTTAAGTGAAGGGGGGAGGTGGTGGTGGTGA
>JAOCPT020607828.1:0-10137 GCA_026546935.2 Palythoa grandiflora | reverse complement strand
CCGTGTCAATTTATTTTGTGTACTGATCTTTTACAAAATCAGAATGCGAGACCTTTCAGTTTACCGAAGCACAATCAGCGCTTTCCCTGGATGAAAGAAAATATGAAAAAATATAATCAAATTTGTTAAATCTAGTTTTGTTGTGATCATACCTATAATAGTTTAGTGTACAATTCTTTTTAAATTTTTCAACCCCCCCGGTTTATTAAGAACCCCCCGCTTATTAGGTTTTCAAATATTTTCCGACCCCCCCCCGGTTATTCCAACCCCCCGTTTATTTGGCACCGTACATCATCATGCAGAATACCTAAGCACTATGTATAAAGTTCCTCAACTCTAGGTTCGTTCACTTCCACAATATGAAAAATCCAGTGTTTCGAGAGGTTCAGTTTCTTTATTTTCACATGACTTTTCCTGGGCTTGTGAACCTAAACAAACAATTACTATTACAACAAGTTATTTTGTGAAGTTATTTTTTCAAATATCGTTTTCAGAGATTTTTCACGACTTAGAAAAAAATTTCCAGGGTTTTCTACAGCTTTTGAGGGTTTTCCAGTGCTTTTCCACAGATGAACTTTTGAGTTATAATAACTGTTGAAAAATTTGAACCAACCTTCTAAATCGCCACTTCTTTCCCGTTCAACAGATGGACTATGTGAAGACATCTTTGTGTTATCAGCAATGCGAGCGAGTTTGATAGGGCGGGCATCACCACAGATTATAGCAGAAATATTTAGCGACTTCCGCCTCTTCTGAAGTGATTTAGTTGTTACAGCTGCTTTGAGAACCTGCAGTTAGTTTGGTGAAGACATCAAAAGCAGAAAATTCATTACTCAAACCACGAACTAAGAAAAGTTATATGCAAAACATTCGTATAACAGATGTCAGTTGTCGTAATACTTTTTTTGCGTTTATATTGCTAGAAAAAGGGTTGGCAAAAAAAAGTTAATTGGTTTCATAGGCAACACACTGGCGGCAACGGAGTTGAAATTTCGAAACCTGGAGAAAAACACCTGTATAGCAGGAGCGCCAAAAGGTCAATCTTGTAAAATCATGAGTCAAATATTGTCAAAACACACTAAAACAAGCGATGTCGAATTAAAATTTTGTGACTTCATAACCCAAATCTCAACTCAGTTCAAGGGATATTTTAAAAATAGTTTAACATTCTTTTAGCTGCTAAAATTGATAATAAAAATATTTTTTCTGCATTCGTAAATCAGTATTCCAAATTTTAAAAAAAATGTGTTATAGACACTATAAGCAACGAATATTTTGTCTCAAATCGCCAATCAGGGAATGGTTGACTCATTTTTGCCTACCTTTACAGCAGTAGGAAAATACAAAATCAAAAAATATTCCAGTCTATAATCAGGATCTCACCAAAATTCAGTGAGAGAGAACTCACTGGGTAACTATTCAATCTAAAAGCAAATTGGAAATAATTACCAAGCATACCAGTAAACACGAAAGCAAAAGAGAGACGGGGAGAAATGTTATTGAAAAGTACTGAAAACGTTTTACAAAAATCTTTTTTAAAATTGTGACCCTAAAAAGGCAATCTAGGAAATATTGGTAAGTTCGCTGATGACAAACAAAAAAAGTTTTTAAGAGGTCTACAGCTCACTCGCTGTATATCACAGCAAATTTATGTCAGAGATATTTAGCTAAACCAAACGCTTGTGGGAAGAAAGTTTACAGAAAAGAACTAAACAAGGTTTCATCCGTTCTCCTAGAACAAAATTACAAAAGGAGCTAACCAATCAAGAGAGAAGCCATGTTGCACTTGCCATTTGAGGTCACAATGTAAGAGCCTCAAAACGATCTTTGGTTTTAGCCTATTAATTTGTGGAACCTGATACACAACAGTGCACAATTTTCAAATAAAACTGTTGTTTAACCAGTTCACCCACATAAAATGCTTTTGGATCTTCGTAAACTATGTCGCTGTTTCACGTTGTGACGTGTTAGGTTTCGACTGCAGGCACAAATATGGCATCTCTATCAGTATTCAACAGGCTCCTTAATTTGTAATAAATTTTATTGATACGGGAGGACGACTCACTCCAAAAATTCAATCAGAAGTCCCAAATAGGTGTAGCTTGACGTAAAAGAAAGATTCCCTTTAAAAAGACACACTAAATAATAAACAGTTGTCAGAAAAAAATTGGTATATCGCATTTCCTCGAATAAACGCCGCCCTCAATTAAACGCTGCCCTCAAATAAATGCCGCAGATGAGAGCCAAAATATTATTAAATGCCGCCTTCGAATGAACGCAGCACCCTGGAACAGACAAAAAACTGAAAAATCGAATTTATGACGTTCGCTATTTACAAGTGCAGAGCAGAGTTGTTGCTTTTAATAACTGTAAGTTTAAAGTTTGACAGGCACAAACAAAAATCCGCCAACATTGAACTTATCTGATTTCTTACGCGTTTACAAGCGCAACAGTTGTAGTTTTAAATTTGTAAAGCTTGATCGGTACAACGCGACAAAGAACTGTATCATTTTTTCTACTTTTTAAAGTAAAGTTACGGTTGGTTGTTTAAAAAAATAAACATCATTATGAACAAAAGCAGCCCTCGAATAAACGCTGCCCTCGAATAAATGCCGCACCCAAATCATGAAAAATTTAATATACACCGCGGCGTTTATGAGAGAAAATACGGTATACCCCGAGCAGGAATCGAGCCCACGTCTCCCTGTATTCTAGCCAGGAGTGCTAAACACTACACCATCAGGGACCACCACGTGAAACTATTCATGAAACTGCTGCTCATCAACTAATCATGAAACTGCTAAGTTGCCAGCGTGATGGTCCCTGATGGTGTAGTGGTTAGCACTCCTGACTAGAATATAGGGAGACATGGGTTCGATTCCTGCTCGAGGCATATACCAATTTTTTCTGACAACTGTTTATTCTTTCTTTCATACTTCTGAACAACAATGATACATTGATACATGTTTAGACACACTAAATGTTTCTACAAAAAAATCAAGTTACAGTGTACAGCGCATGTTCTGAATAATCAACATTTGTCAAAAAACACAGCTGATGCCTCAGAACAAGTACTTAAACTGTTATGTCTTAAGCAATTTACATGGAAGCTGGACTGACTATTAACAAACCTGAAATATTCTTGAAATGATACTTATGTTTTCATCTCCTTTTTTGGCCAGTAGCTTGGATATAGGAACTAGTATTGTCCAGTCCAAAAGGCACATTAGCAGCTTAGACAAGATCTAGAGAGACAAAACACAGTCTAGAGGTCTGAAATATATATCTAAGCTAAGCTAAGCTAAGCTAAATCCTTTTACGAGCCTAAGTGGCCCATTGGAGCCGGTGCTTATCTCCGGTTTCTGTAGTAATGAGTGGATGAGAGTCGTTGGCTCCCCATGGATGGGACACTAATCCATCGCAGGTTAGCCCCCAGCAGAAGCTGGTATTCATTTTACCGATCGCGGGAGGATGGAAAGCCGAGTAACCTTTGGCGGAAAAGAAGGTCGCCCAAATGTTCAATTCTCGGCTGAGCCAGGGGTTCAACCTGGGACCTTGTGGTTAGAAGGCAGAGATCTTAACACTGCACCAACCACGCTGCCGTTGAAATACATATCACGAGAGTTCAAAATGCAATCCTTCAAAAGAAATATACTTAAATAAATAACAAGTTAATAAAAACCACTCATACAAACCAGAACAATTACGCTGGTAAAACCAAATTCAATTGTTAAAATTCTCTTGGTATACTTAAGGACTACACAATGCAGGATCCATACAAAACATTGCAACGACTTTTTAAGAGCTTTTTAAGGACTCTCCAAGGAGCGAAGTGATTTTTTAAGGAATAGTTCACCTAGCAGAAACGAAATTTTACTGGTGGTGCAAGTAATAGCTTTCACTTTCTGGGTTGTTAACCATGGCTGAGATAAGCCTTTGTTTTGTGTAATACGGACAAAGACATAAATTCAGTTCTAATATGTAAATTTTGTGAAATAACTTCAGTTAGACTTATAGATTTCGTAAGAGAGTACAGAGCGGTTAGTTTTGCGTTTTAGAGTCAAGTTCTTCAGAAGTTCGTAGAGATAAGTGATTTACGGACAAAAAGGTCAACGTCTTTGAATCGTCATTAAATTTTGAACTGCTAAGATGTTAAGAAAGAATCTTGAGCCAACGAATTCAGAGAGAGCCAGGTTTAGGTTATTCTAGTATCAGGACGCTACAACTCTGATGCACATTTATGTCAAATGCTCCTGAAGTAGGAATAAGATGAATACAAGCAGTTTTGGAATTTATGTACAACTCCACCGCATCCTCATCAAACTGAAAAACATCAATGACTCTTCAAGGATAAATGTAATTTAAGGACTTTTCAAGGACTCCTTGTAGAATTCACGGACTTTCAAGACTGTGCCAACCATGCAATGATATTTTGTTAAAGTCTGAACTGATACATGAAGATTTCAACTTTTTGAAGCACTTAAATTAGACAGTAAATGATAAAAAGCTATAATCTTTTTAGTGAAGTGAGGTCGCTCCATGTATACTACAGTATTTTACCTTGCTCTCGTCCTGAACTTTAGACATCTCCCTTCCTGGTAACAGGTTCATCACAGTGTGGCACAAACCCTAAACAAAGTAGAAACAAAGTAAAAAAATTGCTAACTATCGACCAAATACAGAGTAATTGATTTTGTTAATCATTGTTATTGATTTGTGTTAAGTTCTATATCACATAAACACATTCTCATGTATATATAATATTTATTTATTTATTTTGTAATCGTACTACTGACTGCTGTACCAAATATCTCCGCCCGCCTCGACTAGCACCTGCTATTTGCGGACGGAAATGGACCTCCGTGCAAATGTAAATGTAAATTGTTATTAGTTGAATTAATTAAGTTATAGTTATAGAATAAAGTGTAAAAAAATGGTATGAGTTTAAAACAAACATTTTTCGACTCTTTTTAAAAGTCATCTTCATCTTTAACTTTTATATCATTTTGATATTTTAATCTTTAATTGGAGTTTTGAATGAATACACAATGTTTGAGAAAAACTTTCATAAAGTTACCGCACTTCGGTAATTGTAAATCTATTAATCATTTTTAAAATTAAAATAGGATAAATTTCCGTTTATGTATTATTTTGTCGCTCTTTTTACTTGTGCCGGTAGACAGCGAGTATAGGAATGGGCTCGGTTTTTTTGTGTGCGTGTCGAGATTATTTAAGCATGCGCAGTACGAATGTTTTCAACACGTGTTAAACATGGTGGATGCGAGCAGAGTTTTGTTTTATAGAAATACACGTACTATTTGCAGCCTTTATTGCTCTAATTTTTTCAAAATTTGAGATTTACGGCCTTGATATTTGGTTATGTTATTTACGTTTATACGTTCACTGAGGGAAAACTATCAAGCAGACCACACACGCTGGAAAACAAACATCGGACAATGCATTGTTTTGGAGCAGTCTCCTGGCCATCTGAAATGTTTGTCAATCTTATGAAATCCAATTTCTTTATCGTCTGTAAAACGTGCACAGAACCGGCACGAGCAGGACTTTATAGTACCTCTTGTTCTTGTATGCGTTGTAATATCCAAATTAATCTCAATTTTATTTGTAAAAAATGGTTGTGAGTTGTTTGTGATGAGTTCGTAACCTACAAATTCGGATATTCACAAAGCGGTTTGTGATAGATAACAGACTAACGCCACACTCGCCATGCCATTGGTGGAGCGTTTGAACTCAGATCACGTGGATGTGTTTCCAATTGTTTTACTCACCTTTCTCCTTACACGCGGGATCTTGGCAGCGACGTGTTTCAATGCCCCAAACACCGAATGAGTTTGGCTTACAGTCAGCCCCGCCAAAACTTGGGGGTGTACACGACCTTTTACGCGTCTGGTTTCTTCCACATTCACAGCCGCCCCATTTTTGCCAAGGTGTCCACCATCCGTCGACTAGAAGAAGTTAAAGAAATGTGTTACCACTTGGTTTGGTATAAGGACTTTCGTTTTCTTTTATAAGATGGCGAAGGAAGGCGTAAAATATATCTCGGAAGAAAGTCACTTAAAGCACATATCTATAGTGAAAAAAAAAATAAATAATACATTTTTAATCTGTAAAGTATACATCGGAGTTTTAATTGCACGTGGTTTTAAAGGTGCGTAGAGGAGGAAAAAGACGATAAACTACACTCTTTTTTATAAGAACAACTTTATAAGAAGAAGGAGGCTCATGCTGAGGCTTGAGAACTAGAAATGTTTTTGTGGTATAAAATTGACTAAAACTTAGCGATACAGCATAAAACATAAAGATTCACTGTAAAGACTGCTCAACAAACAATGACAGTAGTTCGCCTCTCAAATTCAGCCGTACAATACATTTGTGGCGCAAGGCGTTTCATTGCCAATACCTTGTTTTATTTTTTTTTTTTTCTTCAATAAAAACCGCTCATAGAAATAAGAACAAATTAAGAACAAATTGAGGCTGAAGTCGCCAAAAAATTAAGAACAATGAGCCGCGGCAAAATTTACTGGTTCTTTTTAAAAAAAGCGTGTAATGCGTGGAGCGGCTTGATAATCGAGTGCTTATTGACCATTCAAAGGCGGGGTGACTCAAAATGCCTCGATATGATGCTGGGCCGAGAACGACTATCCACGACGAGTAAAGAGTCGATGCTTGGCCGAATAGGAGTCGATTAATCGCGAAACACTACGATGCAAGACCGACAATGAACAGTCACAAACTGAACCACATATTTGCAGTATTCCAATTACAATTGGTAATCACTAGTATAAGAGAGTGTATGCCTGAATGGTTTGATGCAAAAGAAACAATATGTCTCATGGAAACATGATGTCAAAAACGATATCTCTTTTGAATTTTAAAGAAATCAGTAGAAACACTTTTTATATTTAAAATCGTCGACATGTCGTTTTGGCAGGATTTACTGCCATCATCAGAATGGTGATGTTTTGTTCACTGATCGTGGAATAGCTGTACATAGATGATATTACACGATGGCACGAAAATATGAAGTTTATTTTCGAGTGGTGAAATATTTCATGAACAAGCGCATTGAGTGAGTAGAATGTTGATTAAAACACGGCAAAATATAACTCATATCTTCAATCCACCCTTGTAATGTTCTTTTTATTATATGGATAAATTTCAGAGCAAACGAGAGACAATACTGAAAACCAAAACGTATCGCTTTATTTTGAGAACTTTGTTTTTACAATTACAAGATTAAAAAACTCTTTGAAACCAGTCACTGGCTCTCTGAAGATCATGCTCGGAATTTCCTTGCTGTCTTCATTTTCATTTTCTTCGTAAACCCTTACTTATTAAACTAGTATCGTTGAAAAGTCGAGAAGCCTCTGTATTTTTGAAAACAAGCGACAAGAAACAAAAGTCCAAAGTCGAGTGTAACATATTTTGGCTGAGAGCAATCTAGAGTTTGATTGGCTGCTTTTTCATTGTGGTAAGAACTTTCCCGGGGAAGCGTCCCCCAGAACCTGCAAAATTACTTAGGCTTTTGGACCATCAATCTACCGCCTAAAAATCACCTTGCAAAGTAAGAAGTTGTGGGTGGAATATTTAAGCGGAATACGAGTTGAAAAGAATATCTCTTGGAGATCAAGCCCAGTTGTTTTCATTCTTGTCTATGAGTGGAATTCTTACCTGGACAAACACCATTTCGACAATCTTCTTCTTGCTTGTTGCCAATTGTTCCGACCGTGCAGTCCTTTCCGCCGAACTTTGGGGCGGGGTCGGAACACGTGCGAACACGTATTCTACTTCCGGTTCCACACGTGACGGAGCACTTTCCCCATGCCCCCCATTTTCCCCAGCTTCCATCGACTGTAAATTATTAATTACAAAGATAAAATTTATCAAGCGTGGCTGAACTAAGATATTTGCTATAAACTCAAAAGGAGAACTGAACAGCTTGTCGCATAAGAAATAACATGGGGGGCTTATATTATGGATTTCATTTATATAGATATCATTTACTGTACAACATTCAAATAATGAAAATATTTAGTGACACTAGCTATCTGAAAATTTTAGAAAATAATGTCAATAATTGGCACGAAAGAATCTTTTTGGAATCGTGGCACTCCACAATGGACAAAAATTCGGTGAACAAGCGGAAGCCATTCCGTTCTGTCTATAAGACATTATTGAAGCCCCAGGGGGAAAATACCTTCTTAATTTAGTTTTAGCATACATACACTCGAACAGCATATTTCAGTTACTCTGATGAAGGCTACAGTTGCAGTCGAAAATTCGGTTTTTAACAGTATATATCCATAAAGATTTTTATCTAGATCAGTTTCAACGTTTTTATAAACACCTTTCATCATATTATGGATACTGATCGCCCATCAAACATAAGTAGTTATTTGTTACTTATAGTGTTTTTGTCTTTGGATATTCTTTGTTTACCCGCTCTGAATGAAGCACTTTGAATGACTTAGAAATAGCAAAATAATGTGAAACATTAGGCACATCCAAAATAACAAGTGTTTCAACTGAAACAAAGTGACGCGTATGAATGGTAGCTTTTCTACCATGTTTGTGTGTGTCTTGTGCAGATCGGAATAAGAATAGGAGTACACGTCATTCGAAAACATGACATGGCACATTTTAAAGATATGATTACATCCTAAGATAACATAACCCACATAACTTCACATCACTGCATTTTATTCGTGAGATTAGGACGTTACCGTACGATAACTAATTCCCAGCACGTTAATAAGAATTCACGGCAGAAACAAGGCTAATTCCATTCCTACTGCACTACCTATGCCCCTCGTGTCCCAAAATTGAACCCGATATGCTTCAGTTATCAATATATATCTTCTCCAATCACTGGCGAAGTTTCTTTGAAACGAAACGTTAGTTACGTCAACGAATTTCAGTTTTCCCACGGAAGGAGAAAGAGAGACATATAATGTACTCTTGTTACATCATTTTGCGATAACTTTGTGTACTTTGAAAAGAAATTCAAAATTCACGTAAAAATGAACAATTATTTTCTCAATCTTAAGGTTGCGAACAGTATGTTTATATGGGGATTTATAACTGGTACCATATTGTCAAAGACAACACAAGATATTATAGTGGTGACCATGGATCAGGCGAGATTTGGTCCCCGCAATTTCCTTTAAACTATCCGAACAGCATGTCGTGTGTGTGGGTGCTAAGTCTGAACCCAGAGACAAAAGCGCATATTGAATTCGAGCACTTTGAAACTGGTAAGTTAACATTATGATAACGTGCGTACAGGCGCTAGTTTATGCTTGGTAATTTTAACAGTTCTTCTTTCTTTGTAAAATTACACGACTGTAGGTAGACTAGTTTAGAATTCCTTGTGTATTGCCATCTTGAAATGGTGGCCAGTCATGGTTGCAGTGCCAATTTGGACTATGAAAATAAGGTTAACTGGGTGTAACACATACGGCCAACCTGAACTCACAGAGAGTTCATAACAATGGTAATTTTCAATATGTCACTCCTTTGCTTAAATCCTTGCGCTGCCTTCTGATATTGAACAAAGAATTTCTGATAAAACAATTCTTATCACATACATAGAAATAACGCCATGGAAATTACTCACGAAGGGATTAATGCAGGAGTAGTGAGAAGTATTGGGAAGACGAACGACTTTTCTAATATACCTCGACAACTGCATATAAACCGTAAAATTGTTTTCCGTGGCGTACTATACTTATATCTTTGATACTTAGATTTTTAATTCATTTTTTTATATTAATTTATCCCTATTTTCACTCTATCCTTTGAAGTGTCGGGGAGTCGCGAACACAGACCAAATTAACCGCTTTCGAGTTAACCGGAAATGTCAAAATTTCTCAACGTTTTAATTCCTCAAATTTTACTTTGAAGTCGGAAAAAACTAGGCCCAAGCTATTATTTATTAAGTCTCCTCTTCTTCTTCCGCTTCATCTTCTATTTTTCTATTTCTTCTTCTTGCTATTCTTCTTCTTGTTTTTATTTGCGTTCTTCTTCTTCTTCTTCTTCCTCTTGTTCTTCTTCTTCTTCTTCTTCTTCTTCTTCTTCTTCTTCTTCTTCTTCTTCTTCTTCTTCTTCTTCTTCTTC
>JAOCPT020607785.1:0-10138 GCA_026546935.2 Palythoa grandiflora | reverse complement strand
TGAGTACCAGCTTCTGCTGGGGGCTAACCTGCGATGGATTAGTGTCCCGTCCAGGGGGAGTCAATGACTCTTATCCGATTAACACTACAAAAACCGGAGATAAGCACCGGCTCCATGGGCCACTAAGACTCGTAAACGGATTTACCTTGGTTTTACATTCTCTTGTGTTTTTGGTTGGCAGATCCAGGTCGAGGGACTCAGCCATGGGAGAGTTAAGCGCTCTCCAGAGACGACAAGCACAGAACCACTCATAAAGAAACATTTTACTTATGCTGGAGATAAATTGAATACTTTTGTCAGGTTTCTTGACGTTGAAGCCGTCAATATAATTAAAGATCTCAGGAATCGACTTGTCGTTACTTTTCCACACATGGACCACAGTCTGCGAGACACTAGGTTCTATATTTGTTTCCTTGGCCGCGGAGAGAGTGGCACGACTGGAATTCTATACTTCAAGCAAGACTTGCCGCAAATTGATTTGTTTGTTTTCTTTTCTGTGTTTTTCTCGGTTTTCTTTCTTGTATTATCCGTTTGCGTTATCGGTTGGAAGATCAAACAATATCATGAACAACGTCGCTTGATAGAAATGAGGGAGCGAGAACGGGAGCAGCGGGCGAGTCGTCCATTTGCGACCTATTCTCTTCTCTGCGACGCTGATAGACTGGTGCCTAGTGTTTGGAAATTAAAGAGAAATGAGCGCGGGTCTGCACCATACAAGCGGGAATTAAGACGAAGGAAGTCCAACTTCTTGTTGAGGGACAACAAGGAGCGACTGGTTGTTTTTCCAGTTGCGGCCGAACCGACAGAGGATAGCAGGGCCAACGTAGTGACAGTTTTATTTCAATTGCCAAAAAATGAAGTTTCGGATTTGCAGTTACTTTTTGGCTCCACACTGACCACGTTTAGCGGCCAACAAGCAATCAGTTCCTCGTTTGTCCGCTCTTCACTTAGAGGTAACAAGTCCACCACCCGACGACTATGGACGGTGACAAGCTAGATGAAAATACTTTTGTTTTTCAAATTTGTGTGGCGTATCCACCGCAGAAATCAAAGAATTTGCTCGATATAAAATCATTAGATAAATGTCTCCAATACCCTCCAATGAACCACTTAGACCTAATCTAATAGACCATTCCACAGTTTCTAAAAAGTAACATAACTTCCACATGACTGAAGCCAAGGCTAAGGGTGAGCTAGTACGGTTAGAGAAGTTGAAATAATTAGACGACAGAAGAACTGCACTGATTAGCATGTCTATTATATCCACTCCTTTAACTGTGCCAGGTCAACCTTAGCCTCGCGTAATTTCGTTTTTCAGGCAATTTCAGGCAATTTTAGTGACGTCCGTATTATGAATACTTGGTAGAAACCACACTATAGAATATCTCATTCAGAATAGGTCATTTCAGAATTATGTTCCACTGCTCACAGACAAGGCCTTCAAGTCGAAGCCAAGTGCTCATTTCTAATGCACTTACTGTATTTTTGTGAACCTGGGTTTTCAACTTGATGGCTTTGTTTGTGAGCAATAATTGGAGCATAATGGACCATTTTAGAGTTCAAGAAAGGTAACCAAGCCCGTACATGAAACCGAGGCGAAGGTTGACCTGGCACAGTTAGAGAAGTGGAAATGATTATGATGAAAAAGAAACTTATATTATTTCCACTTCTCTAATTGTGCGAGGTAAACCTTCGCCTCGGTTTCATGTAAAGGCTTGGTTACCTTTCAGGAACTGTGAAAAGGTCTAGTGGGAAATGGCTTATTACGCCCCACTGCTCCGAAACAAAGCCTTCATGTGGAGGCCAGGTGCTAATTTTTGTATTTTTGATCAGTCAAAATCAATCAAATTTTAATTCACCTAGCGTAACCTCGGCGAAAATAAAGAGTTAGTGTTGCAATTTCAGTACTTAACCGAAGTTGTGCTCTTCCAAATTGAATTTCAAATAGGCCTTATGACGATTTCGGAGGCCATTTTGGTGGGTAGGCTAAATAGTTGAAATAATCTTGAGCGGTTGTGTGAAAATTCGATGTCAAATAACTTTTTAATATCACTCTAGTTTAAAAAAAATTATGAATTGAAAACTTAGGTGTTACGAGAGAGAAACTGAATGCCCAAATTTTAGGCATGTAGTCGCATACGAAAGCGTCTAGTCACAATTTGAGTTTACCGTACAATTTTTTGTTGTCTGTGTTTTATCGGCGCAATAAAAGTTACCGAGAATTGTCTGTAAAATTCAAAATGTGATGCTTTCCAGTGCAGCTACAGGCCTCAAATGTGCACGGGCAATCAGTTCCTCTATCCACATGTTAAAGTTTCCGGTTCATAACTTTACAAAATCAGTCTTATGAAAGTTATATGACACTAGATTTCCATACAAATGCATTAATTTCATGCCATTTTGCCTACACGCTTTTTTTATGAGAATAACTCTATAAGAACGAGGCTCAAGTTTGTCGAAAAATTAAGAAGAATTTAAGAGTAAGCTCAGGCTGAGGCTTGATAACTATAGGAAAGTTTTTGTGCTAGAAAATTGACTAAAAATTAGTGATACAGCATAAAACAGAAAGATTCACTGTAAAGACTGCTCAACAAACATGAAGGTATTTCGCCTCTAAATTCAGCCATACAATACATATGTGGCGCAAGGCGTTTTATTTTGTAATACCTTGTTTTATTTTGCTTTTCTTCAATTAAAACCGCTCACAGAAATAAGAAAAAATTGAAGCTGAAGTCGCCAAAAAATTAAGAACAACGAGCTTCGGCAAGATTTACTGGTTCTTATAAAGAAAACGTGTACCAAAGTGGCGTCGGAAACTGTTATAAGGTCTATTCAAATTTCAAATCAATCAATTTTACAATAAATTACAAGGATTTAACCAACCCGCATTTAGAGGAACTAGGTCTTTTACAATTTTGTGTTTATTTCTAAGAGGCTATTAACGGAGTGCGAGCTCTGTATGGAAGAATATCAGACGGAGTTCTTGCAAGTACGGACCGAGCGCACAAAAAAGACCGAGGTCTGATATTTTTACATACAGACTGAGCAAGCGTAATTCGTTTATTATATGACTTTTCTACTTGCGGTAGTTTACCCTTGCCTACGTCTACGGAAATCATGGGAACTGTCCGACAGTTTATGACAGTTTTCGGAAATCATCGGGAAGGTTCGGAAATGTCTAAAAACTGTTTCTTATGCTTTCTTTCTAAAAAATCTTCGGAAATTCTCGTAAGTGTTCGGAAATTTTCGGAAGTACTTTAAAATCGTTTTTTAAGTAATTTTGCAATTTTGAAAAATTTCTTATGATCGTTACCCGGAAAACCGGTCAAATACGCGCGATTACGACCTGTGGGCCGAATACGCATTTTGACAGATCGCGAGTGAACCAATCATGGCATAATGCTGGAAATTGCGAGGTCATACAATAACGCAATATAATCCGACACTGATTGTTAACATTTCCCACCATCATCCCCACCGTAATCCTCTGTACTAAAACCCGCCATTTTACAACCAAGGAGGTCAATGAGAGTATTTTGGAAACGCGCGTTTTTCCGTGAATTGACTTAATCATTTTCAGAATATATTTTTTAAACTATCTACTCATTTCACGCATGAAAAGATTTAGAGATGTAATTCTGATTCCTGTTGAAAAAATTACAGGAATGAAAGTATTTTGTTCATTTTATGAAACTGAACTTCCATTTTAGCTTGAAATGGAGTACTTGTTCCTATTCATGCATGCACATTTTTACAGTTCGAAATTTTCTTAATAACTTCTCAGAAATTTATTTTTCAACGATGGAGGCTGTATTTATATTTAGTTTTCGCTGTAATGCAAGGACATTTTGCTAAACTTTTTTTTGTTTAATTTTTTCAAATAACATATCTTCAGTTATGTTAGACATAATTTTCCGCCGCAGGCGCAAATGAAATTTCTGCGGCAAGAAAATTTGAGAAGAAATGTGCTGTTGTTAGCATTCGTTCCAGTGAATATCTAGAAAATGCATGTATATAAATATATTGTTACATATGGCGCGAAAAAAGAGACGGAA
The DNA here is from genome assembly GCA_026546935.2 of Palythoa grandiflora. Lineage (NCBI taxonomy): Eukaryota > Metazoa > Cnidaria > Anthozoa > Zoantharia > Sphenopidae > Palythoa > Palythoa grandiflora. Next base: position 6,083 of record JAOCPT020607785.1, on the reverse strand, counting down.
TAAAATATTTTTACTTTGCTTTGTATTTTTTAAGTTTGATTTCGGATAAAATAAAGTTTAATAGTGTGTAATACCAATCACTTCAGACGCCACACGCAGAGGGGATGGGTTGGGTATGTACTTCCCCCCACCTCCCCTCCTATAGGATTGAGTAAAGGTTTTTGGATTCACTAGGGCGATTTTCGATGGCAAATGCCCCGCCCCCCGTTCCTACTATGATGGTCAAATGCCCGGCCACCCTTCCTATTCCAAAATGACTTCTGAGCGCCGTCGGAAATGACGACAGGATGTTACGAGACAAGTTTTTTGTTGTTTGCAAATGCCCTAGTTGTTTGCAAATGCCCTAGTATCAAATTCCCGGAGTTTGACGTGGGGGAAGGGGGGGATGCTCGCGGCTGGATTCGACTCGCACATTAACAGATAATTTTTTACCCAAATATTCAATATCAAATTTCCGAGCAGAACAAATGCGACATCATACCTACGTGCCATTCCCAGACTCCTGGTTTTTATTTTGGGATAAATGGCAGTTTTGAGATACCCTTCCTATATCCCTGAAAATGGCTTTTTCATACATTTTCTATTGTGAATGAAGACCTTAATAAATAGCATCCAAAATGGTTTTACAGGTCGGTTAGAAATCAACTCAAATGCGTTTGTTTTGTCAAATCGTTATCAATACATTTTTTTATTTCTGGATTTCTGAAACGTCTTACCTAATGTGAAAGAGTACAAAGTTAAACTATAATAATAATAAAAATAATAATAACCGTTCTTACACGCATTTTGCAAAGCCTCAATGCGTTTACAACTATAGTTCGGACAATTATATATAACTATAAAATAAAGTGTAGGTTAAATCAATATTCTATATAAGAAAATATTAGTTAAGACAATATTCATCATAAAAAGGCTTCTCTAAACAAAAAAGTTTTAAGACCGTTTTTAAAACTGTTAAGTGTTTGTGTTTCACCTAAAGTGTCCGGTAGTCTGTTCCAGTTTTTTGCTCCAGCTACAGACAACGCCCTATCTCCGTAATTCACAGATTTAGTCTTTGGAATAGCCTGTAATTCTCTAGTTGCTGAACGCAAGACACGTTTTAGGATATATTGTTGCAATAAGTTACAAAGATAGGCCGGTGCAATTTGGTTCACAATCTTGTGGACAATAAGCAGGATAAGTTATTCGTTGATGCACAAGCAGCCAATGAAGCGTTCTTAGTACTGGTGTGATGTGATCTCTGATCTTAGTTCTTGTGACCAGACAAGCCGCCGAGTTTCGTAGCCGCTGTAGTTTATTTAGGTCTTTCTCCAGTACACCATACAGCAGACTATTGCAATAGTCAAGTCGCGATATTATAAAAGCATGCACCAGGCGTTTCGTGTTAGTTTGGTCCAGGTATTTCCTGTCTTTCCGATATTTCTTAGTGCTAAGGAGCCAGAGCGACATATGTTGTTTATATGACTGGACATGGTTAGATGTTTGTCGAATATAGAGCCAAGATTGCGGGCTTGATCGCTGACAGGTATGGAATAATCACCGATAGTAATATCAGTTTCTGGAACAGTTTTCGAGTATCGAGAATGGAAGTGGATGACTTCGGTCTTCTTAGGGTTACAGCTAAGTTTGTTGGCCAAGAGAAATGTCTGAATATCAGAGATGCATTGTTCAAGGTTGATTATGGCAGTGTGTCTCTCGGCTAGCTTCATTGTGATGTAGAGCTGCGAATCATCAGCAAACAACATGCAATCAAGGCCGTGAGATCTAATCAGATCTTCAAGAGGGGCGAAGTATAAAATGAATAATAATGGCCCCAAAACAGATTCTTGGGGGACTCCAGAGGATAGATGTTTGAGTCCCGATTTTGCATTTTCAATAACGACTCTTTGGCAACGGTCTTGTAGGTACGAAGTGAACCACTGTAGAACTTTGCCAGTGAATCCAAATTGTATACGTAGCCTGGTGACGAGAATTTCATGGTCTATAGTGTCAAAAGCGGCAGAGAGGTCCAACAGCACCAGAATTACCTCTTTCTTGTTATCAAGAGTCCTTAAGATATCATTGTGGACCCGTAGTAACGCTGTTTCTGTGCTCTGAAACTGTTGGTAGGCTGCTTGTAGTTTAGGATACAGATTATTCACTGTGAGGAAGTGACGAGTTTGACAGGCGGCAGTTCTTTCGATGCCTTTGCAAAGTTTGTAATGGGTCTGAAGTTATTTAGGTCCTCCTTGTCCCTCTTTATGTGAATCTGGGAAGACGCCCTATTGGAGTGAAGAGTTAACAAGTGTAGTGATTACTGGCAGCAGTTCATTCAGACACAATTTCAAAGTCTTGGTTGGAATAGGGTCGGCGGGGCATGACTTGAAGGGTGACCCCTCAATCACAGTGCGTACAGTTTTCACAGTGACTTCATTGAATTCAGAGAAAAAACTGGTGCAGGATTGAGTGTTAATCCTGGCTTGACTAGGAGATGGACATTTAGCAAGGTTTTCTCTTAAGTTCGTGATCTTATTGATAAAATGTTCGCTAAATCGTTCAGTGAGATTTTGTTTCGAAGTGTGAGATGGGAGGAGAGGCACAGGTTTGACCTTGAACATGTACCATCAATCAGGCGGAAGAGTTGACCCTGGTCAGCGGACTCAATTTTAGATTTGTAGTATTGAGCTTTGCACTGATTTAGTAGAGTGGTGTATTTCCGACATTGCACTCGGTAAATTTCTCTGTGTTTCTCAAGTCCCGAAGCCCTGAAGGCACGCTCACAACGTCGCTTCTCACGTTTAAAATCACGAAGCGCTGCACTGTATCATGGCGAATTCGGGCGGACTGTAATGAAACGAGTCACTTCCGGAGCATGTTTATCAAGCAAGTGGCGGAACTCTGTGTTGTAAAGGCTGACAAGTTTGTTGGTATCTAAAGAATTCTGCTTTTTTGACAGGGGTGATGCCATTATGTCTTCCTTGAGTACTTCCAATTCCATATCTCTGAGGCATCGTTGTTTGTATTGTCATTTAGTAGCAGCAGGCTTAGCAAAAGCGACTGAGCATAGCACAGCATAGTGATCAGATGGCAGATCTCGGAGTGTTGAGAATGATGAGAGTACTTTATCCTCCTGACGATCAATTATAAGGGCTAGGGTGTGGCCGCTCCGGTGAGTGGGGCCATTAACATGCTTTTAATTCCCTCTGAGTCGAGTTGAGCTTTGAACGTGTTTGCTTTGGTATCAGTTGAAACATCCATGTGGAAGTTGAAATCGCCGTTAATAAAAAGATATCCTGGGGAAAGAGTCAATAATTCAAGGAGAGTTGAAAATTCCTCGAAAAATGTAGCTGGTGTTGTACGGTTTTTCTTTGAGCGACATAGGCTATAGTTATTTACGAGTCTGATCGAAGATGTACGATGGCTAATATCTACGTCCATGTATTCCATGGATGTAAATGGAATGCAATCCCTTCTTTGTACTGTGAATCCTTTCCTCAGGAGAATGCCAACTCCTCCATCAGCGCGATTTTGTCTATATACTTCCTGTCTGATGTGAGTTAAATATCAATATTTTTATAGATGATTTTTTACCAATTTGTTTCACTTTTCTAAATTTTACCAAGCATTTTTGAAATCTGGTCCGTAAACCAAAAATTTTAAAATAAATAATACTTTCCATTGGTAAGAATGTTTACTCGCACTTTATCATCAATAAAGTTCACCGTCGTGTTTTAGGATTATCTTGTCGTCAGGTACTTTCTGAACACAAAAGAAGCATTCGTTGGTTTTGGTTGTTTCTTGTCTTGTTCTAACAACCGTTTATATGTATCTCGACACGTGACAAGTGTATGCTTAACTTTGCCTAACTTTTACGCACAAAAAACAGTCAGTTTTTGTCATTCTTAGGCCATGTTTTTGACAAAGGACTCTCACCTTCGAGGTCCTCCTCCTTGCATGTGCGCCGGTGTAAATAACATAATTACTTTTTTTTTGGGCATTGTGGCTCATTTTACGGGCGAAAATGGAGAGTTTTGCGCCCTAAATTTAAACATAAGAGCAATTATTCATCTAATTTCAACACTTACGAATAAGTTTTATCGACTCAGGTCAACCGTGAATAATACCAAATTAAGGATATATGAAACAACAGTATGGCTCAGCCCACGGCTATAGAAACATATATTCATGTTTGTTGTAACAGTAGTACGAAATAAAAGTTATATTTCGTAGTACTATAACAACAAAATATTAATATAAATTTCATGTATCTTGTGTTAAGAAATGCCGCTAAACTTTCGATTGGTTTTCAGTGGCAAAACCTCCCAAGCCTCTTCTTGACTGGAAGACTGTGTCAGTAAAATTGCCTTAGAATGTCGTGATTCTTCTAGGGAGCGGGTTTGCTATAGCAAAAGCTTGTACGGTAAGCCAAAAGCCATTGCTAAATGGCCAAGTGCACGAAACTCCAGTTAAATGCAAAAATTGCTGATCGCTTTTCGTCTCCAAGTATTTTGAAGGCATAGTGTTTGCTAAAACATTTATAATATAAAAATAAGAGAATTTATAAAGGAAACATGTATTTGCGACCTGGTGCAGTATGAGTGGATCCTTGTTTTTGTTTGTCGGTGAATAAGTTTGTTTAAAAATTGGCTTGTGAATAGCATTTATAGATAAGCCATCAAGAAATCCTCCGTTGTTAACTGCCCTAAAATTTATTTGTTCATGTTCGTTTTAAATTACGCTTGAAAACATCTTCTCCCTTTGTAGAAATCCTTATTTGCCTCGTGGATTGTGTGACGACGGTTTTGAAAAGACAAAGATGGTCTCACACACAGCCATTATTTGCGTCTCGCAACATTGGCGGGAAACGGAACGAGGTGTTACATTTCAATGTTTTTCGTGCATGCAGCAACAACGAATACCAAGGGTGTTTATCATTTACAAAAAATTCCAAAATTTCCATTGGGGATTTTAGCTTGGAAAAGGCGCGTGCCTTTTACCCAAGCCCTATTCGTTCATAGTCTCCTCTCTGGCTGGCTGCAAAAATAACTGTGAAAGGCCTGGGTCTGGTGAGAAATGCAAGAGACTGTAAATGGAATACAAATTGTCTTTGAAAAATTGCATCTGTGAAAACGGTCTTTTCAGAAAATTCCGTTTTTCCGAAAATTTGTCAATAGAACAAGCCAAAAAGTCGCGTTCCATCCCGGCTGGATTTTCGGAAATGTCTTGTAAATACCCCGAGTATCTGGTTATTCCTTCGTGGTGGACTCCCATACAGGCAACCAGAAAATTTAAGTCAATGAAAAAAAAAAGATAAAGCTTATCCCGAACCAACGCACCAATCACAAACCACACGAACTTTTCACGCTGCAATGGTTCTTGCAACATGTCGAGACACCTTTAAAAAGGTGTTGGTACACTGGGCAATTTTTCGTGCAACTTGTCTCGCAACGACATTGCGAAGTAAGCTGCACGAGCCATTAAATGTTTAACGCCCCGTGCGATGGCTGAAGGCGTTGCGAGACAAGTTGCAGAATCGTTACTGAAGTAAAATCATTTTTACTTTTTGCAATGGTTTCAGTTACAAATTTTGAGTTGCAGGGCCATTGCGAAGTGTAACTCGTCTCGCAAAGGCTAAACTGCCTTGTGTAATATTACCATAAACATTGATATGCACAAAGAAGTAAAATAGTTACTTACCCTCTTCCCCACGGTTGTTCTTGTGACTCACGTCTGTGTTATCTTGTGCTACTCAGGAGTCGCGTCTGTCCGAGTGGCTAGGGAATCAGTTGGAGAATCTCAACGTTATTCCGAGTTACGGGATTGTGGTCATATATAGTGTGCGTCATGATTACTTTCTTCACCGAGTTTACGTCAAACGTTGCCACAGCAACAATTTTCCTTCCGATACTGGCTGCACTGGTAAGGCAATTAGTAAACGAACATTTTGTTTGGGTTGGCAGGAAATGTGCGAAATGTTCTTTTTCAACCTTAATTCTGCAAAAAAAATTGCCCACTTAAGATTAAATCCTAATCTTAATAATTCTACTCCTGGTTCTTTCCGTTGTGGTCGCCCACAGTGTCTCACCTGCCCTTATATTTCAGAC
>JAOCPT020607745.1:0-10138 GCA_026546935.2 Palythoa grandiflora | reverse complement strand
TACGTTTTTTTTTTTTAAAAATTATGCATCTTTTGAAATAAACGCCGCCCTCTAATAAACGCCGCACCCAAATCATGAAATATTTAATAAACGCCGCGGCGTTTATTCGAGTAAATACGGTAATTAAAAATATGTGTCGTTTTTTTGCGGCGGTTCAGTTGCTGTTTTTGTGAATGTGGTTTTGGTTTCTGAGGCGGCCGGGTACGGTTATCGCGTGCACCTGTTTTCACTGAAAATAAAGTATTTACAAGAGAGTGATAGCTACAGTTGTACCTTCGTGGTATTTTGTCTCAGGTTTCTCTCTCGCACTTCCTATTAGGATTTCAATTTTTTATGAAAACAGTTACAAACATGTTCGCTTAATGTTAAACCGCTGTTACGTTGAAACTTTTAGATGAAACTTCAGTGTGCAACGACGATGCGAAACAAGTTTCAGAAGGCGTTGCACCGTGTAACATGGTCGGTTTCGTGAAACTTTTTTTGAACTTCCGTTGCGAGACAGATTCCACGAAAAGTAGAACCGTTTTCTACTTCTGCAACAGTCACAATGATATCAGTGGCGATAAAAACACGAGTTTCACCGTGCAACAGCAATTGGTGAAACTTGTTTCGCATCGTCGTTGCACAAAAGTTTCAGCTAAAATTTTCAACGTGTAACAGCGGCTTTATATGGGATTGCGTAGCACGCTCCCAACGCAGCCCCTCTGCGTATGGTCTGCAATTGATAACCTATTGATAATCGCTGGCATTTTAGAGTAAATTGTTAAAATCTTGTTGCGTTAATATAACTTCATAACTTCATGATATGTTTTGGAATAAAATCACCATTATGCAGTTGATGATAGGGTGCTTTTTTAACAGAAGAGATGTAAATCAGATGATTGTAAAAAGAAAACGTGTATGCGATATAAGAAGAAAGATATGTTATCCGTGTATTGCAAGATACTTTTGCGCATTTTAATATAGCTATACGGTCCACAATAAACAGTCTGGTAACGTGAAAATCGTATTTTGAACTGATGGGGCTGATAACTGCAAACAGTTCAGTTAATTGATAATGATTTTTGTACATCCCAGAAACGCAAAGCACAAAAATACTGTTGGTGACAATTTGCAATTTAATTGGCAACCAATTTATTTTTACAACAACTACATATTTAAGCACGAAACGACCATCGGCTTGTTAACCAGACTAATTATTTCTTAATTCTGTAGCATCATTTCCAGAGCCTTTAGAATTAGTAATAAAAGGAAAATCAAGTATTTTTAAAAGAAAATAGTCTCAAACCCATAAATTGTAATACAGATTACCACTGTAATTCAGTACTCTTCATCGTACTGTTCTTCTTCTTCACCCACCGTCTCAGTTCCAACTTCTTCATAGTCCTTCTCCAGCGCGGCCAAATCCTCTCGAGCTTCGGAAAACTCTCCCTCTTCCATACCCTCGCCAACGTACCAATGTACAAACGCACGCTTGGCGTACATCAGGTCAAACTTGTGGTTAAGGCGACCCCACGCTTCAGCGATGGCAGTGGTGTTGCTCAACATGCACACAGCACGCTGCACCTTGGCCAAGTCTCCTCCAGGTACAACTGTGGGTGGCTGGTAGTTGATGCCAACCTTGAAGCCAGTCGGACACCAATCTACAAACTGGATGGTACGTTTGGTCTTGATGGTGGCAATAGCGGCGTTCACATCTTTGGGCACCACATCACCACGGTACAGCAGACAGCAGGCCATGTACTTGCCGTGACGAGGATCACATTTTACCATCTGGTTGGCAGGCTCAAAGCAGGCGTTGGTGATCTCAGCAACACTCAACTGCTCATGGTAGGCCTTCTCAGCAGAGATGACAGGTGCATAGGTGGCCAGGGGGAAATGAATACGTGGGTAGGGTACCAAGTTGGTCTGGAACTCTGTCAAGTCAACATTGAGAGCACCATCAAAGCGAAGAGAAGCAGTAATGGAGGAAACAATTTGACCAATCAAGCGGTTGAGGTTCGTGTAAGTGGGGCGCTCGATATCCAGGTTGCGACGGCAGATGTCATAGATGGCTTCATTGTCCACCATGAAAGCACAGTCAGAGTGCTCCAATGTTGTATGAGTTGTCAGGATGGAGTTGTATGGTTCAACAACAGCAGTTGAGATCTGAGGTGCTGGGTAGATGGCAAACTCCAATTTGGACTTCTTACCATAATCAACTGAGAGTCTCTCAAGCAGAAGGGAAGTGAAACCAGATCCGGTACCACCACCAAAGGAGTGAAACACCAGGAATCCTTGAAGACCAGTGCACTGATCAGCCTATAAAGCATTTAAATAAATTTAATTTTAACACTGTTGTCTTCAGAACTGTGACTGAACACATCTGTTGGTTTTTGTTTGGCTTGATGTGTGTTAGGCTGAAAAATGGACAAAATTTTATTTATGTTTTTAAAAGCATATCTAGTGTTACCTACCAATTTGCGGATTCTGTCCAACACAAGGTCAATAAGTTCTTTTCCGACAGTATAGTGCCCACGAGCATAGTTGTTAGCGGCATCTTCCTTTCCAGTGATCAGTTGTTCAGGGTGGAAAAGCTGTCGGTAAGTTCCGGTGCGAACCTCATCTAGTTGTAAAAATGTTGACAAATAAGTTAAATTGAAATCATTTTAAAAAAACCTCATCTTAATGTATATCATTTTTATAACAAAAGGATTTAACATATGAAATGCATTTTAGAAAAAGTCAAAAGTCTGAGTGAATCTCCCACCTTAACAGGCAAACTAAATCTTAGATGCTGCCTACTAAAATCAGTGTTTATCACTGGTATAAGACTTTAAACAGCTTGTACAATAATTAAAAAAATAGATTGGGTTCATTACCTTTGCTTCTTCCAAATTGTTAATTTTTTTCAAAATGTCAATTTTGTGTTCAAACCCTAGCTTTTCAATACGATAGAAAACCACCCTACCTGATTGTTCGAACATTTTTTCTCACAACTGTTAAATAGACAGTATTTTCTCCATGCTAACTTGCATGTACATATTTAAAATAATTAACTCCAACTGGAATTTAATTTGCAACTGCAAAATCACTCATGCATGTTAATTTACAAGGTGGCCACTCACTTAAAACACTACAGAAAGTATAAATATATTTTCAATTTAAAATGTATGTAACAATAAAACTCTCTGGTAAAATAAATAGATTTTTGTAAAATACAAAAAGTGTCCCAACGTTTCAACGATGTTACTCGTCTTCTTCAGGGGAAAGTGAAGAGAATATGCAAATTTAAAAAGTTAAATAGACTTAAAAAGATTTTGGTCCATTGAAATTTACATATAATTGTTTAGTTGCTCTTTCTTTGTCTTTCTTGGACAATGAGGCGAAGGTATAGGGGCGGTGTCGTCCGGGTTCATGGAATTTGGTTCTAAATGCCTGGTGACGACAGTTTTATCTTCAGTAATATTTTCAATTTGGTCTACAAGAGTTTACAGCTGTGAATGAAACTTGAGTTTGAACCCATCTTCAAAATCCAAACTTTGAGACATTTTCCAGGCCTTTTACAGACTCAAATTTAGCGAAAAATTACTATAGACTGATGGAATCCATTGGCATTGACAGTAAGGACACTGTAGTTTTTTGAAAATTGATGCTGACAATCTATGAAAATAAATTTTATAAGGAGATATAAACGTTTGCTAGTAAAAGCCTGACAAATTAAGACCAAGCATTTGTTTTATTTTCTTAAGTCTTTCCAGAAAATTTTTCGTTTTGCAGACTTTTTCTTGATTTTCAGAATTTGTCCGAATTGTGCAGAACTGAACATGAAGTCTTTCAATCGAGCAAGCTACTCAAATTACAAGTATTTCATCTTTCAAAAACTGTCATGACTCATCATTCAGTAATGCAAATAATTTCCTGAGCTGCTTACTGGAGCATAAAATTTGACAGAAAGCACACAAAGAAAAACTTTGTTCAATTTGGGGAGGGACTCAAAGACTTGATTCAAATTATGATTTATATCATTACATGCAAATTGCTATAATCCCTTTGGCCGCGCTTTTGACGCGATTCATCCAATCAAGACAAAGGGCTGATGTTGGTGCAATTGGCATGTGGCTGTGCTAGGCGACGGTTACTCCAAACAAACATATGGCGCCCAAATATCGAAAGTATAATTTACAACCGAACAAAAGGCCCAATCTACATTAAAGTTAGTCAAAATAGCAATCTTCGGTTGAATATTTTGAAATAGAGTGTTAGCTGTTAAGGAGCCAGTGATCGAAGTTCAATCTTACAAAAATCCTGCGCTGAATTATCAGATTTTCGAGTGGCCTTTTCATGTTCAAAGAAAAGATCCGAAAATGGGACAAACAAACAAGCACGCGGTATTATGGCAAAAAAAGATAAAAAAAACTCACCGACAACAGTTGGCTCCAAATCAACGAACACTGCTCTAGGAACGTGTTTTCCAGCGCCAGTTTCACTGAAGAAAGTGTTGAACGAGTCGTCTCCACCGCCGATGGTTTTGTCGCTGGGCATCTGACCATCGGGTTGGATTCCATGCTCCAAACAGTAAAGTTCCCAACAAGCGTTTCCGATCTGAACTCCGGCTTGGCCTACGTGAACAGAGATACACTCACGCTAAAAGAAAGAAAAACAGTTAGTTTTAAAATAGTTTTGAGTTGATACGCTCGAAATGTGTACACCGTAAATTTCGGAGCTTCCGTTGAACAAAATCGGTATTTTGTCATATTTGATCAAAATACAGCTTTAGAAGATAAAAAAAAGAAAGAAATTTTTATTTCAGTTTAAAAAGATTCAGTTGTAAGAGGAATCACTTACCATTTTGCTAATAAAGACTGACTTTTTTATTTTACTGTAAAGATAGATCCTTCTTTCTGCAACGGCAAAAGATCAAAACTGGTCTTTTTGGGTGCTGCACCGGTTTATTATTAACCTCACGCATGCGTGTTAAAATATGCATAGCATTAGACATTCTCTATCAGGTTCAATGATTATAGTAAACCTCAATTAACTCCGCCTGAAAGGTCTGTCGACTTTCAGGGTTTTGAATGCGGTTTGACAGCAATCCCGAGGCAGCAGGGTTGGGGGGAACCGGACAGCAGGGGGAGGGAAGTACTGATTCTCCCCCCCCCCTCCTCCACCCCCCGAAATAATAATAATAATAATAATAATAATAAATAAATAATTGGGATAAGTGCAATTTGTATTGCCTGGAATTAAAGTTTTCTCGTTCTTTACCAAACAAATTTATGTCACGTGGTTCAAATAAATTTCCGTGATTGGTTGATTTCTAATTTATGGTTAGAGCGATGTGCCACCTAAACAATTCCACCGCCACTGACTGGCAACACCCTTTTTAGTACAAATTTTTATTTGTTCAGTCCACTTCGGGCTAAAATTAGGCAAACTTATAAGATCAAATGTGGCACAGAAACGCGTTTAATTACGTAAGAGTCCTAAAGAAAAAAAAATATTATTAGAAATAGTTTGAGATTGTTCGAAAGCGTTTTCAGTCCTGGATGGCAATTGTAGAATGGATTGTTATTAACAAGCCAGACAACTGTTCTTATTTAAATTTTGGGAAACAAAAAAACCTCTTTGTTTTGTATTAATACTTCTGATAAATATGCATTTGCCATGATAATTATTTTGTTAATAATCTAATTATTATTGTTGTTATTAGTGAGCGTTTTTACACTAGAGCTTGAATTTTGCTGAGCTAAGTTTGAGATTAGCCAAAATCTTTTATTCAGCCGTTTTACTTGAGTAACTACAGTGTCGAAGCCCTCAAGACGGACATCCAGATAAGACAGACACCTCTATAAAACGAATACCGAATCTTTGTCCCTGCCGTTTTTTCAGTCATTTACTGTATTTAAAGTGTCTATAAGACTGACGCCACTCTAAGACGGAGAGTTGAGGCAGGTGTCGAAGGTGTCCGTCTTAGAGAGGTTTGACTAGACTGCATCAATGACCTCTAACCAACAGAGGGTGAATGGCAGGTGAAATTATGGGGCAACTTGTCGATTCAGACCATTTGCATTTTATTAGTGATTGCAACATAGAGTAAAGGAAACTTTGGTGTATTAACGTGAGAAATGTTCGCCTGAACGCGCAGGCGACTAATACATGCTTCACACCTTTGAAACGATTTTGACAAACTGACGAAAGGTGAATGTTGTATCTCTACTCTAGTGAGGTTTTTGGTTTGGAGTCCATAAGTCCGTAAGTCAGGGATAGTTTTTCTTGGCTTGAAACTTTCTTAATATTGTGTGAAGTTTTCGATGCAAATGCGCTTCGCTGCTGAAGATTTATGCTCCATCGACTCCACACAAGAGATAATAACTAATTTGCTATGCAAGCTATACAAAGTAACTTATAAAACCTGTTTTGGAGTGTTTACACTGGCCTTTTTGCTGAGCAAAACTTTTAAAAGTCGAATTGTTTTTTGCTTAGCTATCCAATGCAAAAACACCCAATGGTAATGTTTACTTAGTAGCCTTTTAGTGGTATTGTTGTCTTTTAATTATTTTGTATAGGACTTTTCTAATAAAAAAATATAATTATCATTTTAAAAACCGTAAAAGTCCTGTAATTCATAAAATCTGGCTCTGACTAATATTCTTTCTGTTTTACTAATCAAAGTTGATTGTCATTTGCTTCGATTTGTACCTAAACCGTGGGCTCTACGGGAGATTGCTTAGCACTGTGTGACTCAACGAACAACGAACGAATGTCTTAGATTGTTTGCATCAAAGAACGATTGTCTTAGATTGTTTGCATCAAAGAACGATTGTCTTAGATTGTTTATCTCAACGGGCGATTGTCTTAGATTGCTTATCTCAACGGGCGATTGTCTTAGATTGTTTATCTCAATGGGCGATTGGGTTCGGATAGTGACCTCAGTGGGAGAGTGAAATTGATTTGGCAGATAAGCCAAGGGCAACGTTTTTGTATTTAGAATAATTTTACTTTCAAGTTCAATTAATTACCTTCTGTTTCCTTCGGCTTCGATTAAAATTTGGTCAACTGTATCGCGGGTGCCGCACGGCCGGATATGACCGCACAAACAATCATAAAGAGTGTTGATTTTCCCCGGAAATATTAATACAACAACATTCGTGACCTTGATGGATAATTCCAGCGACATATAAATATATATTTGCCATGTTGATCAGTCAAACGTTTAGCACTCGATTAACGGTTAGGCACAGAACGACTCGCTAACTACTGCCGCTGACCCATAATACTGCATATACTTAAAATCAGAAACCGGAGATAAGCACCAGCTCCAATGGCCCACTTTGGCTCGTAAAAGGATTTTCTTTAGCTTAGTAGCTTTACTCAAAATCATTACCCACGAAAAAATCTATTTCATATACTTCGTCTTTTCCGTCTTTTTCCCTTCTACACTCGTCAATATTATAGTAATACTCCCTGAACTTTCGAACGGGACTCGAACCCACGTCTCCCTATTTACTAGTCAGGTTGCTATAACACTACACCATCAGGGTACACCTTACTCGCCACGTAGCAGTTTCATGATTATCTGAGTTAGTGCGCGGGTACGGGTATCCCATGGAAGGGGTAGGGGGGGGGAGGCAAGTTTTTGTCTTTCGAGTGTTGCCTCGCCGGCCTCTGTCACCGTTTTTAAGGATGAATACAATTACCGAGTGGAGGGTTTGAGGCAGAGAAAGTAAAAATATCATACATTTTCGTTTTTTCTTTTTCCAATCTACACTCATCGAAAAAATCGATTATATATGCCTTGTGCGGGACTCGAACTCACATCTCCCTTTATGCTAGTCAGGCGTGTAACTTCTACGCCATCAAGGACCACCACGCTGGCAATGTAGCAGTTTCATGATTAGTAGGGTTACTGTGTGAGTATTCCGATGGGGTTGAGTCTTTCTCTACCTCAAACTCCCTATTACTATAGTTGTATTAATCCATAACCCTTTAAGCCTCAACCCTTTTCTTTTTAGTCAAACATATAGCCTCAAGGGGAGGGGGGAGGGGGGAGGGTGTTCGTTGGACCCCTCCCCAAGATTTTTCGTTTTGAGTGGTCCGATCGACTTGAGATTTGGCATGCATGTTAATTGAACTTCGAACTTAATCACGTGACAATTTTCTTGTTACCATGGTTACCAGAGACAAAAATCCGAAATGGGCGCCATCTTGAATTAATTTTCGATTTTTAAGATTTTGTCTAAAATTGAGTGATATTATAGGAAATGGAAAGGAAGTACCATTTCATGTGATAAAGATACAAAATATTGGAAAGAAAATGAAAAGTACGATTATTTTTCAATTTTTAGAAAAATATCTACAAGAGTTTTATAAAAATCGAACTTTCGTGACTTTCGAATTCTGTGATGACGTCTTCTAGGGTAACAGAGGCGAAGAAACACTCGAATGCCATGAAATTGGGACCCGTTGGAATGCTCATGTAGCAAATTTATAGAACGAATTTATTTGAGTTTGAATTTGGTCTTTATCCTATTTGATAGCACATCAAAAAGGGAAAACAAAAATTCTACCAAGATAATATTTAAGAAAACATTGCATAGTTTTTAAGGCGCAAGATAACCGGCCCCGGATGATCATGATGATCACGATTATTCTTGCTTCAACTACTTTGGTTCGTTTTTATGTCCGTCTGTAAACGTATAACCCCTTCTTTTGAAAAAGTAACCCATTGCGAGGGCTGTAGTGCTCGTTACGTTGGTGAAACCTACCAACACTTCACAACACGTGTACAAGAGCATTTGTCAACGGACACGAATTCTCACGCTTTCAAACATTTGCAAAATTCAGAAAATTGCCGCAATCTTTGCACAGAGGAATGCTTTAATATTCTGGACTCTGCCCTCTCTGTTTCTTAATCAAAACTCAAAGAAGCCAGGCTTCATATTGAAAGGGAACTATCCACACTCAATAAACACTTTTTTTATGTTAATAATATCACGATTTAGAGATATGGAGAACTCGGAAAAAAATCCGAGCCCCAGATGGAATTCGAACACACGACCCTCCGTGATCTAGTCGGCGGATGCTCTATAGCCAACTGAGCTACTGGAAACTCTATGGTGAGCAAGGGTCGATTTTCCGGGTCTAGACTGGAACCGCATGTTGATGTAGGTCTTTTTATGTAATGCTAATTTTTTCACCTTTTTTGTTTTAATTCTCTTCACTCTGCCGGAATTCTATCTAATTTTGCAGATTCTGTGGAGACAATGCGACGTAATCAGAGCAAGGAGTATCAATACATTTAACTTTCTTCAAAAGCAGAAATTTACAATACTGGAATTTTAATTAGCTTCTTGTTTATATTATGCTTTTGTATTTTTTCTTTCGCTTTTCCCTGATGACGTTGGAGAAACAACCGAAACGTCTTTCAACAACTTTTATATTGTAAATATATATCTAGAGTTTTTAAACACCAAAGCAACTATATATTAAAAGAAAAAAATATGTAGGAGATCATTACTATTGGTTATAAATCTTTTGATGTCAATTTTTGTCACGGGGTAGAAAAGACAATTGTGTGAACAAAATAAATAAATTATTTGTTATTTGGCAAAAAATATAGGTAAGTATTAATAGAGTCTTTTTCCAGTTTTGAGACTTTTGGTTTCCTTAAATTCTATACCTCTATAGGCTATACAGCGTTTTTTGTTGGTATAAAACTTGCTGTAAAGAAGGCAGATTATTCGCAGCTCTGCAGCACCACATACAGTATCTTATTTTTAGATAGTTGATGCAACTTTGAATATCTTATAAATCTATTCTTGATTAATTATGTCAGTGGAAAACATAAATTCATTTACCCTTCTTCTGATTGGAAGTTTAACATACTTTTACTCTTAACTGACATTTGTTATTGTTTTTTAGAGGAAGGTAGCTTATATCACTACAAATTAGTAATAAACTTTTCTTTCTGGAGTGGAAAATAGCAAATTTTTCAGTATTCTTGTGGCTCATCCTCTTCTTCATCAAAACTATCCACGCCAACCTCCTCGTAGTCCTTCTCCAATGCTGCCAGATCTTCACGAGCCTCAGAGAACTCTCCCTCCTCCATACCCTCACCCACGTACCAATGCACAAACGCACGCTTGGCGTACATCAG
>JAOCPT020607674.1:0-10139 GCA_026546935.2 Palythoa grandiflora | reverse complement strand
AGCAAACTCGTTGTCAAGAGGAAGAGAATAGAGACCTTTACATCCAAATACGATTACCAGTACGAGATTTCAAGTGCGTACGCTTATACAAGCAAACTCGTTGTCAAGAGGAAGAGAATAGAGACCTTTACATCCAAATACGATTACCAGTACGAGATTTCAAGTGCACACGCTTATACAAGCAAACTCGTTGTCAAGATGAAGAGAATAGAGACCTTTAGATCCAAATACGATTACCAGTACGAGATTTCAAGTGCACACGCTTATACAAGCAAACTCGTTGTCGAGAGGACGAGATTAGAGACCTTTAGATCCAAATACGATTACCAGTACGAGATTTCAAGTGCGAACGCTTATACAAGCAAACTCGTTGTTAAGAGGGCGAGATTAGAGACCTTTACATCCAAATACGATTACCAGTACGACCTTTCAAGTGCGCCCGCTTATACAAGCAAACTCGTTGTCGAGAGGACGAGATTAGAGACCTTTAGATCCGACTACGATTACCAGTACGAGATTTCAAGTGCGTACGCTTATACAAGCAAACTCGTTGTCGGAGATAGAGACCTTTAGATCCGAGTACGACTGACGAGATTTTAAGAGCTCGTGCGCATTTACCAGCAAACACCTTGTCGAGGAGACGACTTTAGAGACCTCTAGAACCGACTATGAGTACGAGTACGAGTACTTAAAGCCTTGTACTCGTATTCGTACTCGTAGTCGGTTCTAAAGTTCGCTATTTTAAGCAAAAGTCGTCCTCTCGACAACAAGTTTGCTGGTAAAAGCGCACGCATTAAAATCTTGTTCTAGTACTCGAATCTAAAGGTCTCTATTGTAAAATCGTGTGGCGGCTAATTCAATATTTTGAACCTACCTTATTATTTGCAATTTAACAATAAATTCGTTTCTTATAATTACAAGATAGAGTTTTTTGCCAAACATGCCTCTGTTTGTCCGAGTCACGTGGGGTGAACTCTCTATCTTTAGTACTGGCGCGCTGTGCTACTGCAGCCGCCCCGCCGTCGTTTAAACAAAGGGCTATATCAAATGAGCGTTCCTAGGGCCGGCGCAGTGGAGGGAAGACTAGTTGTGTGCGATAGTTTTTCCGCGCTTTTTTATATCCGTGTACGCACTAAAACTAAAACGTCCGTTCACATCTGGTTCGTTACAATATCTCATTCTTGCGCTTCGTGTGATGAATGAGCTAAAAAGAGAGTCGAGTAAAACTGAAAATCAAAATCGAGCAGTTTGTTCATGTTTAATATCAATGACATTTAGTCTGCAAAAACACAAACATTTCCAGCGGCTCCTACTTTAGACATGTAAAAATATCTTTATTACATCTATTTCGAAATCACAATCAATCTGTGCAATCTAATGAGCTCAGATCAGAGCAGTGTCAATTAAGGGCGTAGCCAGGGGGGCTCCTGAGGTGCCCGTGACCCCTCATTTTGTAAGCCTTTTTTAACCAAACAGACTACAACAGGACAATATCTTGGCCATAGTTAAAGAGCAGTGTAACCCCTCCCCCCTCTGAAAAATCCTGGCTACGCCCCTCAGTGCGATCGTGATCAAAAAACCATTTCACAAACCAAGCTTCTATATGAAACCGAGGCAAAGCGTGACCTGGCACAGATAGAGAAGTGGAGATAATTATCGTGAGAAAAAAAAACTTATTAGTATGTCTTTTATTTCCACTTAGAACTCTGACTGTGCTAGGTCAACCTTCGCCTCGGTTTCATGTAGAAACCTGGTTACCTTTCAGGAACTGTGAAAAAGTCTATGCCTAAATTGCACTGTTTTCAACTCTAAATCGCTTCTTTTTTCCCCTTTTTTTTTAAAAACCGGCTCCCTGATAAATAAAATGTTGCTTCCTATCTCTTCTTGTTGCATGATTTCAAATTTCAAAATGGATGCATGCAATAATGTTGTAATTGAACTTTGTGTCGCGTCGTGCATTATGCCCTTTGCACCACTTGGTCACATGGTAAAAAAATACTCCATACTTGGACGCAAACGAAAGTGCTCGACTCCATGACAAAACACAATTAACAAGAAAAATGTGAATTTTCTTTGTTTACAATTTCCCAGTGGAGTTTTAAACTAATTTCCAATCAGTATATAGTTTGTGACTTCAAAGCAAATTCGCGCTGTGCACTCTTGAAATTCAGACGAAATTGCGCTCCACTCGGTTCAATTAGTATGATATGCAATCAATGAACCATTGTAAATTTCAATATAATTTAACCTTTAGCTGCAAGGATAAAAGACAATAAAATAGTAGATGCTTTCTGATTGGTCGACAAGTGTGCTTTCATAGCGCTATAAATCACGAAAAAGATATTTATCAGACGTTTGGCTGTAGCTAGTCAGGTTATGGGAATTTGCAGTTTTATAAAAAAAACAAAAACTATACGCGCTTCATCTATCGTCTTCCTCTTTGTAACAGTTTTACAGACATGTTTACAAACCTCTGCTTTCTTCATTGTTTTATGCAAGTGCCCCGGGGTAAATGCATGGACCATTGTAAATGTACTTAATATAGAACAAGCTAAACAATTATAATTGAAATAAAACAATATATATGAGTGACCTATTGAATTGAGAGTTTAGTATTGAAATGCTTTTAAACTTGAGTGTTGCTTGAGGGATTTTTCCAAAAGGATGTGAAGCACTTCTTTGATTTTCCAAAGTTTTGATGCTTGAAATAAAAAAAGCATGGCACATATGTCAGGAAAAGCCATGCTTAAAACTCAAGTTGTCAAGTTTTAAAAGCATTTCGACGTTAAACATCCCTGCATGACCATGTCGTCTAGATTTTTTGAAACTTTCGAAATTAAAATAAAAATTTTTTGGTAAGCTTTGTAAGGGAGCAAAAACCAGATTTAAATTCATTCAACTTGAAGGTGTGCTTCGCATAGTTTAAGCGTGAAAACAGAACAGTTCTTTAGCGCGCGTAGCAAGTACTTAGTAGTTTTACTAGCTTGAAGTGGACATTGTACGTATTTATTTTTTAGTCTGTTCAACCGGAAATGCTTTTATTTTTTTTAAAAAAAGAATTAACATAAACGTAACGTTCCATGATTGGATGAATTTCTCTTCCGGTGATTGGTTACTCAGTCAGACAATCACGCCATCGCGCGTTTTTGAGTGACAAAATTACTAAGCGAGAGAGGCTCGAATGCTACAACTTAATTTTAACGTTTTCAGTTAATCCTACGCTTTTAAAACATAACGTTTTTTTATTTATAATTATGACTTATTATTTAACGATGATTTACAGTTGAAATTTTTTTCCCGTAATGAAAATCTTAGGTATACATTTCTTACTAAGCCCACCCGGGAGAGGATAGAAATGTGAATGGACTTTGCATTTATAACATGTGCAAGTTCGTATATTATTTATTTCTGTGTTTATGGCTGATTGCATTTGGAGGTTGCTGGTATCATCGGA
Organism: Palythoa grandiflora; assembly: GCA_026546935.2. Classification (NCBI taxonomy): domain Eukaryota; kingdom Metazoa; phylum Cnidaria; class Anthozoa; order Zoantharia; family Sphenopidae; genus Palythoa; species Palythoa grandiflora. The sequence continues at coordinate 6,685 of JAOCPT020607674.1, read as the reverse complement.
TTTACCAACCAGAATTAGAGTTTTAGAAAGCATTACTTGTCGCAGGTTCGTGAAGTTTTCTTTTTTGCACGAAGTGCTCTCCCGTTTGTGGAAATGCCGTTCCAGAAACGTGTTTTCAGGTTTTTTAGTTTTATAATCATAGCGGACACTTTGTCTTTGGCTTAAAATCGTTTATTATTGCTCAATACTACTGTAGACTCTAGAGAAGACCTTTTGTTGTATTTTTGTGATTGTAGAACAGTTAGAGGTTGACTGAAAAGTACTGCGATGTAACTGTGCTATCTGGTTACTGTGAGAGCGCGAGTATCTAAAGATTGCGAAATGGAATTTTTTTGTGAATACAGAACATGAACTATTTATGCGTTTGAAAGCTTTTCAAATGTACGTTATCAATCGTGACCATTAACTCCACTAGAAACAAACATGTATTTTTGTTTAATTTTACACTAAAATCTTATAATGCAGAATTATGAAATATCTTTAATGTTTTAATCATTTTTGGTATACATTATTTGTGCTTTTAAACTGAAAAATCAACTGACAGGTTACTTTATATAGCCTTTACAAGGGCTTGATTGGAAGGGTATGTAATTTACTGAGTACAGTAAACGCAAGATTCTGCTCACAACTAAAATTGAGGAGGTTAACTTTATTCATCCGTATAAATATTGAATTTAGAAGGATAAGATTTGTGTGTGAATGTAAAAGAAATCCAAAACAAATGTATGTTTACTTTCCTGTTTTTCAATAAACTGTCACTAACACATAACTTTATTTTTTCCCACCAAAAGTGTTTACGGTCACTAACACAGATAATTTTATTGATTTTTTCCTACCAAAAGTGTTTGGAAGATAGAGAAATTTAAAAAGAGAATTTTGAAATCAGTTGTGTTCTTGATTTTTTAAACACATTTGAAGTTTACATCCTATTAGTATTGTTTCACAACTGCCCATTTGGGGGATAGGGTTACATGATGTCATTCCCAACATCTCTTGATCAGAAACAGGGACAACAAACAAGGGTGGTTGGGGGACCCATTAGTTTTGATGGGGGCTCCTTGTGACCCCTATTATGTCTTCATTACCCCTGTTATCAATTCAAAACGTACTAGGTTTAAAAAATTTTCTTATGGCTCAATTATATTTTGGCAATAGGAAGCTTATTCATTAAAGATTTTTATAAAACAACCAAGTTTTTCTCCCATTTTGATTGGTTTTCACCTATGATCTATTAGAAGACAAATGCACAATTAACGTTACCATTACACTGAGTTTTTAATTTTTTGTTGTGGTATATGCTTATGTATAAGTCAAGCCTCATTTCTGGGTTATAAAAGTTTGTTTTTGTATTTTTTGACTGTGTATAAGTTGAAGTCAGGTGTTTAGGCTGATTTTCACGTTTCAAAAGCTCGACTCATACATGAACAAATACAGCATATATAAAACAACTAGATTACATATTTTTTTTTGCATCTGTTCAGTAATAGATCACAGAGGATGTCAGACTGGTATGAACATCAATGACACACTCAGCTATCACCTCTTGTGCCACCCTTTAATTTGTTCTTACCACATTTTGACGTCATCTGTGATCTATTACTGAACAGATACATGGCAAAATGGAATCTATTTATTAAATAGAGAAACTGCATACTGTATCCCTGAATAATTTTTAGCCTCTACCAATATTGAAAAAGTATCAAGAGTGCCATGTACATGAATCAGTCAAACAACTTTGACTCGAAATATTCAAAATTTGAAAAAAAAAATGATGCCAAAGACACACTTAGAAATTGCCATCCCTTTCTGTTAGAAAAGTATGCATTGCTTATTAGGAGACAGTCAGGAATGACATCACAACACAATTCCTCGAAAATGTGGTCATGAACCAAAAAAGCCAAAAATTTTCTTAGTTTGAGCCACTGTAGAAAGAAAATGATTTGGTCCCAAATCTTCTGCACCAGTTTTTCAAATTATATATGTTAAATAATCGTAGACAAAAAATATTTCATTATTACATACTTTAAAAAATGTTTTTTTAGAAAATGATCAAGGATTGAATAAATTTAACGTAGAGCTAGGCAAAAGGGAGGAGGAATGGGAAGCATTTTCTGTTGGTTGTGTTAAAGCTAGGGCTAAGAACCTGACACTGATTTAAAACTCAATTTCAAGTTATCTTTCTGTTGAACCAACAGATAACAGAAAACATGACATCATTCAAGGTCTCAAGTCCAAATGTTGAGTACACCAAAGATTTCATTGAATCCAAATATACTTATGAAACAACAAAAGTTGTTCGTGACACCAAGAACTCCTATACTGCTATCCCAGTAGAAACATTGTATACATTTCGCACAAAGCGAAAAGTGCCACGACTGGGTTGCATGCTGGTGGGATGGGGAGGAAACAATGGCTCAACAATAACAGCCTCAGTGTTAGCAAATAAGCTTGGTTTGACATGGCATACCAAGGAAGGTTTAAAGGTATATAATAAATTGTTATCCAAGTTATAACTTTGCTATGTAATTACGTGATGACCCATAAAAAACTTTTAGTTTTGCATTAGTAATTTTGAGGCTTCTGTGTGTGTTAAACAAACCATTTTAAAAGTTGAGACTTCTTACGGGTGTTGGTATTGGTTGATGTTTTGACTGAGTGAGTGATAGCCTTCGCCAGAATGATGATTATGATGATTGCAGGCTAGCTGTCATGTCCGCAGCACAGTCGAAATACCAATCAGTAATATTACCATGCATAAAAACTGTAAAGTTCAATTTATTATAAAATTATTTCAGTTTATCATCCATGGCTACATTTTGTAGCCTTTTTTGTAGCACAGGCAGAAGCACCAAAATTTCTGTATATTTTTTCTTTATGATAATATTGTAAATTATAAATTGTAAAACTTTGGTACTGAAATATAATATTGTTGTTGTTAACTGCCATCTTGTATACCAGTATATATTGTTTATTTTTTGCAAAGCAGGGGCCTATTGATTCTTGAGTGGAGCAACATTAATTAATTACTAAAGTTTTGAAAATATTTTAGTACACGTACAAACAGTTATACAACAATTCAAAATAAAATTTATGAATCTAATTAAATTCTGCAATGGTCTCTGACACAATATTAATGCTTTAATTAGAAAGCCAACTATGTTGGTTCTTTGACGCAAGCCTCTACTGTGTGTCTTGGGAGTGGGCCGACAGGTGATATTTACATTCCATTCAAAGATCTTCTTCCAATGGTTGATCCTAATGCCATTGTCTTTGATGGTGAGTACTGTGATTTGACTAGACATATTAATCTTAAAAACTTAAGCCTTGTATAATTGTACAGTAATAAGCAATTTCAAAACTAATTACCTCTGATCTTGTGATCATAAACAAACCATCAAGTTGAAGTTAGGTACTCTGAAGTTCCGAATAAGCGTTCATACCATAATAATAGTATATAGAGTGGAAAATATGCTGGAGTGTTGCTATAAGCAGGGGCCCATCTTCGTCATATCTTAAACTTGCCTGGCAGGCAAGTAAGCCTAATTTGATACTTGCCCTTATGAAAACTTACTTTCCCAACCTTTCTTAATTTTGAAACATTACTAAATCCAAGTACAACAACTAAACTTAAGTCATTTCATGTTTAACTTTATTATCATTTAGTTAATGTGGACACGATCTTGTATGCCACAGTTTGCTTTGGATTATGCTTGGCATAAACGACCTTGCCAGCTTTGGCGTGGTTTGCGGAGCCTTCGTGTATCTTCACACCCTGAAGGGTCGATTTCGGCAGCCTCAACACAGGTGCTGCAGAACATGGCCGACTTTTCTTTATCAAACTGCAGCCACGGACGGCCACTCTTCCAGGATTCCAGGAACGATCGGTTTCTTGATTGTTTTTCATAATTTGCCTGCTGTTCGTTTCTTTCTTCACTTGTCTTTTGTTTTTACTTTTGTGGCGGCTTAACGCCTTCTAAATACTTCCACATGTTTCATGCTTGGCAGGGTGAAATTTAAGAAATACATTTTACAAGAAGATAAGATCAATATTTGCATAAAAAAGTGACGATTTTATAGCAAACAATAAAATGGAATATATCAATGATTTCGAGAGGTCAACACTCTATCCATTGTTTTCGTTATGCACCAATAACAATAAACTTTAGAATTAATTCACTAAAGTACCAGATCCCTGACGCGTGCAGCAATGCAAAAACGATCGTTTCTCGTACTTTTTTGCAACTATAAAGACAACAGTCACAAGTTTGTTCCATTTTTATTAACTCATATTATTTTATTTGTAAGAATTATGCGCGATTGTGCAGAAATTTGCGAATTATGTGTTTGGATGTGATTATTGATCAACTGTGCGGGATCGCAACATCGCACAATGATAGAGGTCCTGTCAATTATCGGTGAAAACTTTAGTGCTCAAAAATGAAAATTGCTCAACTGTGTGGATGTTTCCTAGGTAAATAATTGTACAGATCTGAATAAGGTTCGAACAGAGTGGAAAGCTATTGAAATAAATAATCGTACAGTCCCAAATAAGCCTGTATAGAGTGGAAAATTTCCCCCGCTTATTTGGAACTTCAGAGTACACTGAGATGGGGTATAATTAAACCTGTCTCCTATCTTGCACAACAAAGTGAATAATTAACTCCACTGAGATGGGGTACCAATAAACCTGTCTCCTATGTGGCACAACAAAGTGAATAATTAACTCCACCTGTCTCCTATCTGGGAAAACACAGTGAATAATTAACTACAATATTTCACTTTTCACATTAAGGACACTTTAGAAGGGGATCCACATAAAATTAAATATTTGGTACAAATACAGTATAATAAATTATAATTCAATACTTAATACATTATTTTATACTCACTGGTTATCACACTGGTCTTATTCCCGAGATTAGATTAGTCATCTTGTTAAACACCAAGAAACGTCAAAACTTCTGGAGGAAAATTTGCTTGTTTGCTTAGCTTTCACCTGGAAAAATGAAAATGCAACCTACAGTTAATGTACAGTACATGAATGTTAGTATTTTGTTTAGAATTTTACAATTTTATCATGCAATTATATGGAGAGCCATTTGTGCTGAAACTAAAAATTGCACACTTTAACTACAATGGGTAATGCTAAATTTCAATCTTAAGTGCTACTGGTAAATCGCTGGTGCTAGAAAGCTCTTATCACTAGTGCTAAAACAAATTGTTCATCACTAGGCTAAATCTTGATCGCTAGTGCTAATTTTCGATCACTAATTATAAACACCGCTCCCTAGTGATAAACTGCTAAATGCTAGTGATAATCTTTTTTTAACAACAACAATTTTATTCAAAGTAAAATTTACATTAATTTATTTTTAAAGTTTACATGATCAGACTGATCAGCAAATAAAAGTGTCTAATCTAGGCGGATCAGTGTAGTTAATTGTTATACTTATAGACTGTGGTGAAGTATGTAGTTATATATTATTTTTCAATTTGTGATGACTAGTGGAAAAAATAACATATTTATAACAGGGAAGTTTCTAGCATTAGATATATTTACCATTGCTTTTTAGTAAAATTACACAGGTGACTATACAAAATTGTGCGCGCTGATTGGTTGACAAACTCAGACTATCACACGATAGTCACCTCCAAGTGACTATAGAAAATCGGCGCGCTATTATCCAAGATGAATGCCGGCGCGCTTTCGCTTCAAATAATTTTTTCCTCATTTTAAATGTGTCTTATTTCCTAATACAATTTGTAATTTTACTAAAACAATTAGTCACCTCAGGCTCCGTGATTATCAGCAATAATCACTTCACCTTCGGCGACTAATAGTTAAATAGTTAGAACTTATATTTCTTTAAGGACGTGGTGATTTGGTTGATGTCAATATAATCATTATGTTGCTTTAAAATGTCAATAAGAAAAGTATGAAGTACGACGTATGAAATACCAATTGCAAGTGATATATAACAATCACTAGTGATAAATTGCTAAATCACTAGTCATAAATATAATCACTTGTGCAAAACTCCAATCTCTAGAGGCTGCTAGATTAGCGATAAACCAAAACATTTTACTACAGTCAAAATTCAACTTAAAGTGCTGCTGAACTCAAAAACTGCAAAAAATCGCTAAGTGCCAGTTAGACAATGCCAAGGGTAAAAAAAAAATAAAATCACAAGTGCTAATATTGATTAATAATTGACAAGCACTAGTGAACCTTACCCATAATGAAAAAAAATGTGACTGACCATAACCGTGTCCACAAAACGACCCAGGTAGACCTCAACCATCTCTACTAAAAAAACTGGTGGACCTTAACAATATCAACAGAAAAAACCTTGGTAGGCCTAACCATATTCACAGAAAAACTTCAGCTGGTAGAGTTCAACCACATCAACAAAAAAACATGTTAGACTTCGAGCACAACCACAGAAAAAAAAAACTGCTTCTTAAAAATCTGGTAAACCTCAACGATATTCACAAAAAATCTCTAGGTAGACTTCAACCATATCTACAACAAAAAATTGGTAGACCTCGGCCATATCCACAGAGAAAAAAACTGGCAGACCTCAATCAAACCTAGAGAAAAAACCCTGCTACACCTCAACTACATCCACAGAAAACCCTGGCAGACTTCAACCATATTCACAGAAAAACCCTGGTAGACCTCAAC
>JAOCPT020607673.1:0-18008 GCA_026546935.2 Palythoa grandiflora | reverse complement strand
TGTCTGTGTCTATGTCTGTGTCTGTGACTGTGTCTGTGACTGTGTCTGTGTCTGTGTCTGTGACTGTGTCTGTGTCTGTGACTGTGTCTGTGACTGTGTCTGTGACTGTGTCTGTGTCTGTGTCTGTGTCTCTGACTGTGTCTGTGACTGTGTCTGTGTCTGTGACTGTGTCTGTCTGTGACTGTGACTGTGTCTGTGTCTGTGACTGTGTCTGTGTCTGTGTCTGTGTCTGTGACTGTGTCTGTGTCTGTGTCTGTGTCTGCGTCTTTTACTGTGTCTGTGTCTGTGTTTGTGTCTATGTCTGTCTGTGTCTGTGACTGTGACTGTCTGTGACTGTGTCTGTGTGTGTGTCTGTGTTAATGTCTTTCTACAAATAATGTACCTGTGGGTCCGTTCCATCGTCTGTCCAAACGTACAACATCTTGTTGGTCTTACTATAAAACCACTCTCCCGGCTGATTAAGGAATTCCAGCTTATCCTCTAAAAAGTACACGTTTTGCTTGGGCTTGAAATGCAGTTTACCAAATGTATCTTTATATGTAAATGAGGGAGAACCCGGAATGTGTTCCTCAACTTGAGCAGTGAAAGTATCAAAACTCCCAACGTTGAGGATTGCCATCGCACCAGTTGCGTTCAATCCGCTTCCAGCCAGATTTTTGGAGCCATCATCAATCATTTCGCCTCGCTTAGATTTTGGCGATGATCTTGCCCAGTAGGACACGTTGAAAACTGTGCGATCTGTCCACAATGCATCTGGCCAGCGGGCGTTTGTCATCATTGTATTGTCAATAAACAGTTGCGTTATGTCATCGTTTATTTTGGCCTGCAAATAGAACACTTCTTAACCGAGAACATTTTATAAATTAATAATTCAAAGCAGTGTAATGTATCAGAACAATAAGTCTTTTTATGTTTCCTTTATTCTTACAAGAAAGATATGACAAAAGAGTTAGAGGGATCTGGCCGCCTGAGATAACAAACCGGGAATGCTTTAATATTCTGGACTCTGCCCACTCTGTTTCTCAAATGAAAATCAAAGAAGCCCTTCATAATTAAAGGAGACGACCCTCACTCAACAAATAAAATATTTTTCATGTTAATGTAGGTCTCCTTATGTAATGCTGATTTTTTCACCTTTTTCGTTTTTTAAAATGCAATCCACTTTGCCGGAATCCTAAGTAATCAATATAAACATTGTATATGCGGCAGCCTATTTTAGTAGACACTTTCTAACCTATAATAATTAGTAAGCCACTGTATTTTTTATTCCAATTGAAGATGATCGGTGATTGATCGAAACATGTCTTGGAAAATCAAAAACGTTGTTTTGTTACGATCTATTGTCATTTTAACACGCGATTCTGTCAATCCGAATGTAATGTATATTTTCCCCAATTATAATAAAGGATAAGATTTGAAACATCATTATAAGAAAACAAGATTTTCCAGATCGTTACCTTGTAGATTCCATTCTTGTATCTCGTCCAATTTGTGGTTATTACGACAGTTCCATCTATGACTGGCATTTCTTTGTTATACCCGGCGATGACAAAAGGAGCAGATGGAAAGCCATGTTTACCGGAGATCTCTACAATCTCGTGGTACCTGCCTCCCCTTATACGGCACTCGTCCCCAGGTCTCTCCAACGCATCAACGCAATCTTGAATAGTGCTGAAAGGTGATTCGGTACTGGTACCTACTGGATTAGGTCCGCCATAATTGGAGTCGGCGTAGTACACCGTCGAAGAGGCTGTTGATATAGTTGCTAACAAAAACAACAGCACCCACTCAAGTTTCATGGCACCAATGTAGAGCAATCAAAATATCGTTTCACTTGATAAATGAAAACGGGTAACAATGAGCAATGATGAGATTTTATATTACGATTTCTACTTTAAGACTCCTATAAAAGGTACGCTGGTATGTGCCTCATTCATCTTACGTTTTTTAACGAACTGGGCCATTCTCTATTCTTATTCGTCCAATTTGATAGTGCCAACAAAATACAAACAGTTATAATTATTGCATGACAAAATTTCACTTTGACGGGCGACAAAAAATGGTACGTCTGACACGTACAGTTTCTTATTCGCGGTCTATCGTCAAATGGCAGACGAAAACTTTACTACAACGATTAACAATAAAAGCAAAACTGTGTCAGAAGTGGGATTCGAACCCACGCCTCTATTGAGAGACCAGAACACTTCATCTGTAGCTTCAAACAAATTGCGCTGCCCTGCAAAATACCGCAGCTAACTTTGGCTAGACTGTAACATCGTGAACTTTCGGGTTTTTATTATCCAATAGGAGTTAATGGTAAACGGCTATAATGTCAACGCCCTTTGTGTTTAAGAAATATTCCTCCTCTTGTATTAATGAACTTTTCTGTTCTTGTAAACTCCAATTTCGGTATCATTATTGGAGAAAGTAAAATAAAAAGATTTACATTTCAAAGAACACTATTTAAAATCTGAAACAAACAAAATTTAAGGAATGTTTGTATGCACTGGAACATGCCAACAATGTTAGTTTTGTTAATAGCTTTTTTTGTTGAGGGAGCAAGGGAGGGAGATAATGGGTTTATTCGAGAGGGGGTGGGGGGCTTACTAAAAATTGAACCTCCAGATGGTGAGCTTTTTAGAGACAGGGGTTTATCTGAGCATTTACGGTATTTCATCTCCCACAATTTATTTGGTATTCCAACTTGCCTAAATCTCCCTCATTTTGTACTACTAGAAATAGTAGATCTTGAGACAAACTAAAAAAATTAAAACAAGATATTTTCATAATAGAGTTTAATTAATAACCTACAACAGTTCTTAAAGGGGAAACCTTTAATAACTCAATGAATGCAATGCGCTTGATAGACTTTCTCAAACTTAAATATGCTTCTAGTTCACACCTCAACAGCCAATAAAAGTCTCAGGAACATATATGGAAGAGTCATTTCTATACGCGCCTTCATAATCTTGGTCTGTATGTTGTGCTCGCTAGAGCTCAGACGGCTCCTATATTTTAGGGCTCACGACGCATCCAGGGCCCACAATTAAAAGTTTTAATGGGCCCCTTCATAATGCAGCTCCTAAATACCTTCTCCACATACCCAACAAGTGCAAAATATTCAATCCTAGGTTTCTTAGGTTTTCATTACAAAAACTAGTCTTAATCTATAATTTCAAAAGTTTTGAAGCATGCATGATACAAAAATTTTCTTACTCAACTATGTCATTTGGTTGACAATTAGAATTACAATATATTCTACATATTTTCACATCTATTTTCACATCTATTTTGATATTTTAATATCTATTTTATCTCTTTAATAAGTATTTTCATTAAATATCGCCTAGACACTATAGCCCCATTTACACGACAGAAAAAAGACCCATAAAAGAGTTGGTAAAAGACCAGATATTTTGCCATGTAAACCTTCCATACCACGTTTTTATGAAACTTGCTTGGACTCACTTTTTTCTGGTTTGGGGGCCATAGGCAGCTATAATGGCCCCAAAACCAAGAAAAAATAAGTCCAGACCCTGTTTGCTGTTTGAAAGCACTGTATAAACATATCTTCATCTTGTAAAAATTTGTACTGGACACTGAAAATCGGCAGAGTAAATATTTTGCAAATTATGAGGCCTTGGGGCTCTTTTCAATCATAAGCCTAACCTGATTGTTACATGTCTAAGTGGGTCCGGACTAAGTTTTTTCTGCAGTGTAAGTAGGGCATATATTATATTATCTTTGGTTTTGGACTGAATTTAACCCTTGGGCATCCCGGAGGGAAGAGGGGGGAAAGTGGACTTAAACAAAAGTTGAAATTCTGATGAAAAGATTTCTTATTTGAAATGTCTCCCTCACATAGATTTTTCAGTAACAATTAAGTACTGGGATAAGAAATACAATCATTTTATCATTCTCACACATCAGATGTAAGTTTACTTACTAAACATCTGGGTTGAAAACAATATTTTTTAAAAAAATGAATATGTTTCAAAAGCTTGTTATTAAATTTGTTACCATGAAAACCAATTTACTGGCAAAACAAAATACAACTACAAATTAAAGCACTTGCCTTATTTTACTCTTGAATGTCCACTGGCTCAAAAGATGGGTTAATTTGGTGTGCAAAATAACTAGTTGTGAGTCCAAGGGTTAAATTAAATGTTAATATTAATTAAATGCATTTTAATCAATATTATTGTACTACAACCAACAAAATTCGAAAACATGTATGCAAAGGAAGCACAATTAATGTCTATTTCTTAGGAAGCAGTTTTTCAATGTCAGCTGCAATATCTTTGGTGCAGAAATATCTGCTGTAGCGCTTGAATGGTTGTCCACTGGCATCAATGAGGAATTTTTCAAAATTCCAGGAAATGTCAGTGCGTCTCACTGGGTTCCAAATAATGCTCCTATGGTAGTAAGAAAGAAAAACAAAATGCTGTTTATAAGAACTAATTCAAACAAAATACAGCTACAGTTCCAGGGCTCAAAGTTAGCGACCAACTGATCGCAATATGTGAGTAATTTTTGCCCAATGCACCTAAAAGTTTGAACTTGGTCACCTAAAAATGAAAACTAGTCGCACAAATGCACCTGGAAAAAAAGACGAACTTTGAGCCCTGACTTCATGTTGCACCACCGGCAGACTTTAATAGCACAGAAACATGAACATTATCTAGTATTGACATGTTGACTCCAGATGGTTAAAATAAATTCTGCAAGCTGATCTGTACAACGGGAAAACACATAACTAAAGACAATATAAAATAATTATTAAAACAAAACTTTAATTTGCCCAATATTTTGGCTTGGAATTTACGAACCTTCTACAGTGGCTAGTTTTTGTTTTAGCCCCTGTAGAAGGTTTGTAATTGCAATTCTGAAATATTTTTGTTCTAATTTTATACTGTCTCATCTGTAACAGAGGGGAGGAGATCTCATATAAAAAAGTTGGATGTTTCACAGGAAAAATGAAATTACAGGAAAAATAAAATTTTCCCCAAATAGATAGCAATATGGGTGAGGCTCTCATAGAATTTTATCCCTAGGAGCTACAACACTTAAAATGTTTTCCGTGGGAGTCCCCCAGGGCAACTAGTTTAAGGTAAGGTAATGTTTTTTATTTAATGTTGGTAGTTCCATTAGTTCACATTAGTTCACAACACACCCTTTATTCCCTTCCTCTCTCAGTGCTCCATGTTATGAGTATTTAAAGCTGAAGCTACACATCAGAAGAAGTTGGAATAAACAGTGATGTCACCAAGAATCAAACTGGGGGCCTCCTGGTGTTGCACAGAAGACAATGCACTTAAAACTGGCTGTACTCTGCCTGCCCCTTAAGTATCTGGTAGTCTAATTATCAATCTGCTCTCAGTTTGTCATGATTAATATAAAATTACCTGCAATCATTCATGAGAGCCACCTGGTTGTCCGATGGAAATGGAAGCTTCTCCTTCAGATAAGTGAAGAGTGGATGTACTTTGTCTCCGTTTACCTCAACTTTAGAGAACATCTCTATCTTTGGAACAAAACCATTTCCTGGTCGGACATACTTCAGAGAATTTAGGATTTCATCATTATTACAATTCTCTTGGTGTCCAAACTGGTTACAGGGAAAGCCGAGAATCACAACTCCCTTCTGACTGTACTTGTCAACAAGGTCATTCATCTGATGAAAAGAATACAAAGAAAATGTGTTTCTGACATGAAGACAATCATTTTAAGTACCGTATTTACTCAAATAGATGCCGCAGCATTTATTAAATTTTTCATGATTTGGGTGCGGCGTTTATTGGAGGGCGGCATTTATTTGAGAGCGGCGTTTATTTCAAATGCTGTTTATTTTTTTCAACAACCAACCATAACTTTACTTTAAAAAGAGGAAAAATGATAGTTCTTTGTCTGGCTGTACCGATCACATCTTACAGTTTTACTTGTTGCAAATGCGTAAGAAATCTTTAAATTGCCTTTCAAACTTTAAATTTATAGTTATAAACAACTCTGCTCTGTGCTTGTAAAAAGTGAACATCATAAATTTGATGTTTTAGTTTGTTGTCTGTTCCAGGGTGAGGCGTTTACTCGAGGGCGGCATTTATTAATATTTTGGCTCCCAGGTGTGGCGTTTATTCAAGGGCAGCGTTTAATCGAGGGCGGCGTTTATTCGAATAACTACAGTAAATATACCAGAATAGTACACTTCTACAACTGGGGATCGAAACCTGGTCTGTGCACATCAGCTGAGATTTAGACAAGGACCCTTCAGGTCAAAAGGTCTTTTTCTTTTTTCTTAAGATTAACTTTTCTGCAAAGAGTAACTTTTTTCAAGATTAATTTTTCTTATTTTTTTAAAACCACTTGCTCCTAAACTGTTGAATAAATGAGTAATAACTCTGATAAATGAGATTTAGTTACCATCATTCTATCTCAGAAGTTCTATACTGGTATATAATTGTTATATGCTGCCAAATGAGGTCTGATTTTAGCTTTCTATTGATAGAGTGTGGTAACTAATTTGCAGAGCATTTTGTACAATGGGGTGTGGTATTTGCTGCCACAAAAAGGTTTTTAAAAACAAAATAAAAAAATTCTTTTTTTACTTCCCTTTGTTACATTTTGACAGCACCCATCATAAACGAATTTATATAGAAGAAAGTGTCACTTTCACCATTTTTTATAAATTGGGGGTCCACATGACAGCCCAACTGTTATAGAATGGGGTAACTTCCGACACAAAAATCTTTTTAAAATGATTAAAAAATCTTATAAGTAAGGAACTCCAAATGATAGAAACCAGTTTTGTTATATCAATTAGCAAAAGCAATAAAAACACTGTTTTTAAATGTTTATTTGCAAATTATGTGGGTTTGAACTCCTTTTGACCTGTCTAAATTAGTGCTTTCCTAGTGACTTATACAAGTAGGTAAACAGCATCAAGGTTTACGCAGTGACAAGATTTCTGCCTTCCATTTAACCCAACATCTTGGTCCGACTCAACCAAGCATTAAACATTTGTGTGACCTTTACACCAAAGTTAACCCAGCTTTCCATCCTCCTGAGGTCAGTAAAATGAGTTCGGGTTTCTGCTGGGGGCTAACCTGCAATGGATTAGTGTCCTGTCCAGGGGGAGTCTGTTGACTCAGCTTTCCATCCTCCTGAGGTCAGTAAAATGAGTACACCTGTTTTTGCTAGAGGCTAACCTGTGATGGATTAGTGCCCTGTCCAGGGGGAGTCAATGACTTTCCATCCTCCTGAGGTCAGTAAAATGAGTACCGGTTTCTGCTGGAGGCTAACCTGTGATGGATTAGTGTCCTGTCCAGGGGGAGTCAATGACTTTCCATCCTCCTGAGGTCAGTAAAATGAGTACCTGTTTCTGCTAGAGGTTAACCTGTGATGGATTAGTGTCCAGTCCAGGGGGAGTCAATGACTCTCATCCTCTTGAAATTACAAAAACCTGAGAAAAGCACCAGCTGAAATGGGGCAGTAGGCTTATAAAGGGGTTTAGCTTATATAAGTAGGCTATCAATTTGGGACCAGTTTTTGTTACCACAACTGTATGTCACACAATTTTTTAATAGATCTCTTTGTGAAAATAACTAAATGGATCTGAATCCTGGGAATTACAAAATCATATAATAAAAAGATCTTTTTGTAGGAGATTTTACTTAATATAACACAAGCAAGATATTTTTCAAGTCTAAAAGACAATATCTTAATAACAAAATCTATCTTAGTACCTCGGTAAAATCCCTGACTGTTGTTCCTCAGAGTGATGCTGTGTTTTCAATCAAAACAACTTTTCCTTTGTATTTAGAGAAATCCACCTCTTTTCCATCAAGAGAAGTTGCTGTGAAACCATAAAATGACTGTGCCATGGTCCTGGTACAATTTTTTGTTTGTGTAAATGTTGGCCTCACAAATGGTACACTCTGTCTTAATCCAGCAAACACCAACCTTTGCATTTACTGGGATATGCAAAATAGAAAAATTTACATAATTCATATCAGTTAGGCCCAGTTCTGAATCCAATGGGCCTCAATCAATGATATTTTTATGTGCAGGACAGGATGAGGCAAACAAGGTGGGGAAAGGGGGGAACAAATTTTTTTAAAATTTTATACCTTAAAAATTAGCTAATTTTTTACCTACTCAAAAAAATGTTTAACATATTATTGTTCCTAAAGCCCACTACACACTGGCCAATTTTTTGTCTTGAGCTCCCGATTTTTTGTCTGAGACAATTTGTCGCGATGCAAGGTTTGCCACACAGGAGTCGATTGTTTATTGAATTAGTGGCAGAGCATAACCTCTGGCTACCATCTTGAATCTTCCAATGTGATCATGTGATAAATACTGCTCTGTAATTAATTGAACCAAGTTTTGCTCCTGACAATTTGTCTGCATCTGCCTCAAATGTACCAATTGTTTTAATTGCCCATGTTTTTGGATCAAATGTGTGCACAATCTCTGTCCCTGACAAAAAATCTTGTCTGAAATTTGTCAAGAACTGCCACACACAATATTTTGTCTGCGTCAAAAAATTGGGGGCTTCAGGACTAAAAAAAGTTGGCTTGTGTGTCAGTCTTAACACATTTTGTACAAGTATATTCATGCTGCTAGCAGAATATACTTCATAAAAGCTCCTCATAATTATATATTAGATAGTTTCAATCAAAATTATTGTCAATAAACACTGTTGAAAAACACAGAATCCAAGAACATCACAGCACAGTTCACAGACACAAAAAGATCCCTTCTGAGGTCAAAATATCAGACAAAAAAAATTCTTTGTCCCATATGTCATACATTATTTTAACCCTTTCAGCCCAGAGCAATTTATCAACAGCTAACTTCTCCTTACATAACTCATAATAAAACAATATAACTGGTAATGAGAAATAAGAAATTGATCAAGTGAAATAAACTGTGGCGGTTGAAATGCCAAATTCTCCCAAATTGCTCATACAGAAAGTATGGAGCTCAGTTGGGAGAATTTAACAACACGTCATTTGTCGTGCTTGGGGCTCAAAGGGTTAAGTGGGGATTCTAGGCTCTAAATGTTCATCAAAAAAGATGGGCTGTTTTAATTCAGGTATATGGTATTTTGGGTCAAAATTCGGGTATTTAAAGTATCTAGTATTTCCTGAATTTTAGGTATTTGGTATATTAAAAATTTTACTATTTTTAAGTATATTGGTGTCTTGTGGGGAAAATATCGGGTTTGTAATTGGTATCCCAATATCCCCCCAGGCCAGGCCTGATAAATAAGTTATATTAGGTTCTATTGAGGTTTGGGAGAGGTTTAAAAATGATGAAAATGTGTGAGATTTTTATGCATAATTAAATGTGGCCCAGTACAGACATGAGCCCTGAAACTGGCCAAGGGGATGTTGTAATATTGCGAACTGTTCGAGAAAACGTGCGTGCTCTCATATGGTGTGCCTCAAACTTTATACACCTAGTTACAGGGCTTGAAACTCTAACGACGCAAGTATGCATACATATGAACGCAAGCATTATAAAGTACACTAACTTTGAACAGAAATAGCATTTTTTTAATCCTTTCGCTTTGCTATTGTGTTTTGACGTTGTCTGTGACACTTACGTGAATGGTTTTTGCAAATAAAGTGTTTACGTCTGAAGACGGAACAATTCTTTCGTCTTCGACTGCGCAAACTCCGAAAGACCATGCCATGTGCTAAAAACATTATTACTTCATTGTCTGAGTGTAAGAACACGAATGTGTGAAACTTAACAGCTATTTTAAAAGAATATCATAGATTATTTATGAGGAAACAAATCCCAAAGCTATAAATTTTTGAAATTACTGGCTAGAAACACAGTAACACGCTCGAGTGCACATGGCTTCACGAAGATCGATAGTTCCCGTCGTAAGTGAACGCTAATCAATCAATTTTGGCTCTCAAACTACTTAATTATCGGTAGAGAAAAGATATAGCAAATAATTTAAAACCTAACTCAGTTGAACCTGCAAGATCATGCAATATAATCTGACAAACATTACCCACCTCCACTTTCCGCAATTGTCCCGACAATGTGTCTTAAAATAGACAACTAAACTTCCCCCGCCTCCAGTGGCTACACCTCAGGCTACAGGAGTCTGGGCACTACTAACTTACACCGCTGTCTTTAGTAGTGCTGGCGCGTTGAGTGGAGGGCATGGTCAAGATGGCGGCCACTCAAGAGAGGGTGGGTAGATGATGCATTATTCTTTGTCTTAATTTTCACATTCAGCCAAGGCTGGAGCATGCTGTAACGTGAAATTTTGAATTTCTTTCAGAGATTTCTTCTCACTGACGCTCAAGTTGATGGTAAGAATTTTTTACATAATTAAAGGCGTTGAAAGTTTATTGATTGAATTTATCTCGTAGTAGTGAGAGTGCGATATTTGCCATCCTGGTGCTCTTTTAAAGCTCTGCGGGAAACCAAATGACATTCCCAGTGACAGATACTCCGTAACATTTTATTTTTTTTGTAAAGAAGGCTGTAAATTTTGTTTTTGATAAAAACATTTCCATTTTGATTTCCGCGAAATTTACCGCGTTTAATCAAGAAATTTATACCCTCCATGGTTTGATTTGACAGACCGAGACGCTTGTTAACTTTTAATGAACCAAATGACTGTTTACATATCCGCTGCGAATTAGATTTTACCAATAGCGACAATCGATTTTTGTTTTTCTTTCTCGATGACATGTTGTTTTGTACTTGGGTTTTGTACGAGACGCTCTCGCTGTGGAATTTTGGATTAATTTCCGGCGCGCGATCAACCTTAAAGAAAACCACACGAATCATTTAAACATAATTTTATGTTTGGTCTTTCTTGATTTGCCCGGGGGGTTGTTGTGATTCACAACTTGATCAGAGAAATTATGAAAACAAAGGGATTGCATTAATTTGAAGTAATTTTGACACGCGATTACATTATAAACTGTTTCATTTACTTTGATTTTATAACAGTTTGAGTTCTTGAAATTAATTTTTGTCACTGTGAAGTGTAAAAGTTGTCGGCAACTGTCAAACCCTCACTAGTAAAAATAAAAACTTTTGTATAAAGTTGTTGATATGTTTAAAGACAAAAACAGTAGAACTGGCTTTTAAATTGTGTTTAGGTGTTTTATGGTGAAGATAAAAGGGCTGAATGTTCAAAGCTACCAATTGTCTTAAGCCTTTTTGACCAATACAATGAAGCTTTGTTGATCACATCTGTTTTCAAGGGTGTGGTCTTTAAGCCAACCACCTGCTTTTAAAATCTTTACATAAGTTTTGGCTTTGTGTGTCATACGCCATTTGCCTGAATTGAAAGAGCTGTCTACTCAAACTCACCAGTTTTTCTCTGAATATGGTAAACCAAGAAGGTTAGTACAAATCAGTACCAAATTTATGAAATTTAGTTTTATTAAAAAACAAGAGCTGGAAATGATAAAGGAATGATATTGAAGAAATATCTGCAATAGTATTTTTCTTCAACTTATAGTTTTGTTCATTGTTTGAAAGCAGTTGTTAAGGTTGATAACCTGTGATAGCAAGTTACTTTGAAAAGTGTGAAACAGGTCCTGATGTTAGAGTACTTAATAGTTTAAAAATCCCAATAAGTTGATATTGCTCTGCTTTTTAGAAGCTTTACTTTGGATACACTTTTTACTGTTTTCATTGTCAGCACAGTTTAATAATCGAGTGACAAAGTTGGCAGTTTTTAGAGTCATCATACACACCATTTCCCGTAATTTTTAAAAGTTGACTATAAAAAATGAATATAATAATATTATATTTTATTTAAATTTAAGTTAGCTGTAAGAGACAATATCTTCAAGCTAAAAGTAATAACAAAAACTATGTAACTTGCTAGAGGCAAACCAGTTGATTCTGGGCTCAAAGTTTTTCACTTTTTCCAGGCCACTTTAGCAACTAGTTTTTAGACTTTAGGTGCGCCGCTAAAAATCTTAAATGCACCACACTTACAGACGTGTACAGTTTGTACTTCCAAAACACTCAACTTTTCATGCATATATTAGACAAGATCATCAAACATAAATTATACAGCCTTAAGGATAACAAAGTTCGTTAAAAACAATAGGAGAAAGGGAAAAACATGGATTTTTGTTATTTACAGTTCGGGAAGAGGATCTTTGTGCTTCATTAACTTATTGCAAGTAATAATTTCACACAGTGATTTGTCTCTTGTGAGAACAGGGGACTGAAGGCATGTGAATTGCAGTCACATGTCATTGTTCATTTCTAGGCACAACTGTGTGACCAAGTTCAATTATTTAGGTGCATCCATAAAAATCTGGTCTCAAATACAACTATTTGGTCACTAACTTTTTGCCTTGTGGTTAGCTTCAAAGTTCAACATATTTGAAACTGGAAGTTCCTAAGACAAATCCAACCAGCGGCCGGAGTAAGATTTGAAACCAGATCAACTGCATTCATTAGAAATAATTATGGAACAAATAGTCATGTTGTTACAAAATTCTTCTCAAAAGAAAAATCTTCTGAGTCCCAAATGGGAATCGAACCCATGACCCTCTGACTACAGGTCAGACACTATGCACTGAACTATAGTAACTCATGGAGAGAACTTGTCACTTAACTTGTTTCTTATAGATGGTGAGCATCAGGTATAATTATTATGATAAATTGATAGGTGTAGCATAAATCTGCAGCTTTGAAATAACTATAGAAGAAATATTCTTGTTCTCTCAAGCTTTTTTTCTCAAAAGAAAATAGATATTTGTGAGGAAATTTATTTTATTAGTGCCAATAGTATTGGTGTTAGTATTAGTGACTTTTACTTTGTGATTTATTCACCAAACGAGATTTTACATCTTTATGTTTTAGCATTAGCCAAAGTTTTCAAGTTTGCCGATGTTGAAGAAACAGGTTTTGTGGATGTCGCCACCATTTCAACACTTGCAGTTCAACTTTTAGGAGCACAATTGAGTGAGAATGAGAAGGATACTATCACTAGTAAAGCAGAAAACAAAGCTGAGAAAGGTCAGCCACATGTGTTCAGTAGAATACCAGAAGTATAACACAAAAATTGTTATTTGATTTTATTGGATGTTGCTGAATTAATAATATTCTCTTTGGAACTGGGTTTTTGCATCATTACCAAAACTCTTATATAAATACAGAAGTTACTGCTTCTCCAGTTAAAAATTTTTAACTTAAAATGGCCCAACATTTCAGATATTTTGCTATTCTTCTTCATGGGAAGTGATACAGAAACCATTTTGCAAGCCATGTTTAGCTTTTGTCTTTAAGAACAACACTCAGATACTCTCTTGATAATTTTAACCCATCATCACAGCGATAGGATTGTTTGTTTTATTATTCTGCCAGGTTTGAAGAATGTGATGTTATGATAATAATGATAATAATATAATCATAAATCAGCATTTAATATATGGAACTTAATCATCGCTGTTCTAAGCACTTTACAAGTGATTACAGGGTTTGACAGTCGGGTCTTTTGTAGAAAGTCCGTTTGAGCAGCATTCATGTTAATGCGCAACTGGCAGCCAATAAGAAGTGCCCTCAGTGGAAAAAACGGACACAGGAATCGTTACCCTACTCTTTTTGACAATGAAGTGTGTGGGTTCTTTTAAGTCCCTGATAGAGGGTCAAGAGACTGAACCTATGGTTTAACATCCTTATCGGGGAAGATGCGAAAGTCTAACCATTTGCAGATATTATCATTATCATCATTATTATTATTACTATTAATAAAATTATTATTGTAATTATTATTATTATTTGATTATTATTATACTACTACTGCTACAACTCAGGGTTCAAACTCCTCATGGATAAATTCGTCTGGAACATTTTGAATTAAATAAACTGAAAATCTGTTCCTGGATAATTGATAATTGCAAAAAAAGTGTTTCTTGTAATTTTAGAAGTCACCAGTGAACAAAATATATTATTTTTGTTAATTTGCATTAGATTGTTTCTAAATGTGTCATTTGTCGATAGGTTTATTGTCATATCAAAACTTCATTGAAATAATGATGGAGACCATGCAGTCCGTGACCCACTGGGGAAAACTGAAGACGTCACTTGATGGCTATGTTGGGTTTGATACTGTACAAGAACAAATCAGGAAAAAGTCTTTAAAGAGAGGATTTGAATTCAACTTAATGGTTGTAGGTAAGGCAGATTTTTTGATGAAGTACAAAATGAATTTAGTTTAAAAAGTTGTATCCTTAATTTTTCCACTTCTGGAAGATGCCATCTCAATATAGAATTTTAAAACTTTGAGCACAAAATAGAAAAGTTTCTATGAATATACTTTAGAACACAATCAAACCTCAGAGATCAAAAGAACTTTTTCAGTCTATGTAATAGCATTTATTAGACCTACAGGAGCCTATTGTTTTGTAATAGTACATTTTTTTCAAAGCACTGCCTGGGAAGATTGGAAAGATTGAAATTAATATGACAAATAGTTTTAACTCCTTTTATATCTTGTTCTTAGTATTTAATAGAATACTGTATTCCTAAACACCTAACAATTTCATTTTTTGATTTCTAAATAGTTTAAAGTTTTTTAAGTTACTGCATTTGCTTGTGTATAAGTTGATACCATGTACAAAACAAGTGCAATTTTTGGGTCCCTAATCAATGCTTTTTCAGAAGTTTGTTTTTGTATTGTTTGCCCGTGCATAGCCGATGTCAGATTTTAGGCCAATTTCCACCTCTCAAAGCCTGGACTTTTACACAAGCAAATATGGTTTTAACCCTTTAAGCCCCAAGTACGACAAATGACGTGTTAGTAAATTCTCCCAAATGAGCTCCATACTATCTGTATAAGCAGTTTGGGAGAATTTGGCTTTTCAACTTCCAAAATTTTTCCACTTGATCAATTTTTTATTTCTCATTACTGATTCTATGGTTTTGTTATGGGTTATGTAAGGAGAAGTTAGATGTTGATAAATTGCTCTGGGCTGAAAGGGTTTTAAAAGTGTTGTTCTTTAGTGTCTAATCTGGATAATAAAAACTGTTCTTATGTGCCCATTAATATTTTTGGATGATATTGAGTAATGGAAAAAGGATACAAATTTACTCAGTGGACTTAATCTGTGCCTATATTCTATATTTTGTCTGTATCTTGCAATTTCTGAGTGTTGATTTGTATTTAATAAGGGACATTCTTTCAATTCTTTTAGGAATTTTTTTGTTTTAAATCATCATCATCAACATCATCATCATCATTTCTCTCTGCACCAGAGGTTGCATCATTCCTCTTCCATTATTGTCTGTTTCTTGCCAGAGTTCATAGCAGTCATTAAATTCCATGAATTTTCTGAGGGGTCATGCCTTTGAATTATCAACAAATAAACATCTTTGAATGGCCTTTAGTTTTGGTTTTATTAACTTTCAATTTAAAAATAATTGATAATGATATGCTTGCCACCCCCACCAAGCAGCTGTGTTAGAACATGGTTAGGCCTTAGAAGTTTATGTATTTATTATGCCAAAGAGGCTTGGTGCATATTATATTCTCTCGTATTCTAAGAAAGGCTTGAAAAAGTATTTGAAAGGATAGAAAAGGTCAGTGAATATCTTCATAACTTTGGGGTATTTAGGACTATGGAACCTGCTGGCCATCACTCCAGTCCTTTCCCAGTTTCTCTCTTGTGCCTGAGGCCCCTATTTTGAATAGTATCTGTAAATGTGTATTGATTCTTTACAGGGGCTTCAGGATTAGGAAAATCAACCATGGTAAACACACTGTTCAAAGGAAAACTAAGTCGTTCATTGTCAACTGGCTCACCAGCTGTTATTCCCAAGACAGTAGAAGTAAAATCTGTCTGTCATGGTTAGTGTTCAATCTGATTGGTTTTAAATAGTACAGTGCAACTCTAACATAACAAAGTCACAAGGGACGGGGCAATTTTTATTTTATTTAGGAAATAAAACATGTTCTCTGTGTCTTCCATAACCTGGTGAAAACCAAGGCAAATATTTGGGAGAATTCGAGAGTAGATCAGTGAAAATCTGAGAGGTAGTTAAGGATTTTCACCTGCTCGTGAATTCTCACACATTTTGCCAAGGTTTTCACCAGGATATGGAGGAACATAGAACATGTTTTATTTCTTTTATAAGATTATTGCAAATTCTTACCACTTAGTGCATGTACCATCTGAATTATTTTCTTATGGAGTTTTATTAGAATTGCACTGAACTCCCTAGTTCTAATAAACATGAATCATAGCTTGAGTAATCTTTAACTTATATTTCAGGGCAGCTTACAATTTATTATTTGTTTTGTAGTTCAAGAGAGCTTGTTTTTGGTTTTTAATAACATTTCAAAATTGTTGATGAAATCCTATAAAGTTACCATTCATTCTGTTTGTCTTGAAGAGTAGAGATGATTGGTGTTATTCATTCTAACTTTTGAACCAGTTGATGAAATCCTATAAAGTTACCATTCATTTTGTTTAGTCTTAAAATGTAGATTTAGAAAATGTCTGTAGTATCACCAAATTTGGAAGTTGGCAACTTTTATTAGTTTGATAAAATGATAGCTACTTAGAACTCAGCAGGAAACACATTAACATGTTTGAACTCTCCTGTTTAGTGATTGAAGAAAAAGGTGTTCGACTGAAACTCAGTATTACTGACACACCTGGCTTTGGGGATCAGATAAATAATGACAAATGGTACAGTAGGGTTTTTTGTTGTTATCTTTAGTGTTTATTATTGAGTTATATATTCCTAGAATTGATTTTGATTTGGAAGGATTTACCTTGATTCGGGTTAGCATCGCTTTCTATGACAGGGGTGGAAACAAGAAAAAGCCTGATGTGCTCCAAAGAAAATGTTTTAGGAGCCAATGTAAAAGTGTAATCACACAGATTCAAGAATTCCAGAAGTGTCAATAATTTTATACTGATTAATAGTCTAAGAATTTTGGGGGGATGATGATATCATGCTAAAGCTTTGAAAGGCATGCCATGTTTTAAACATAATGAAAACACAATTGGGAAAAATTGAGTTGTAAAATTATGCAAAATTTGCATAATTTCTTGGGAGAATGTTAGCCAAGAGGACTGTATTGGGAAAATATTGAGGCAGTCCAAGGAGTTCCATTACAGTGAACTTTAGGTAAGAAATATGAACAGAATCTTTCAGCAGAATTGGAAGCCCTGTTGTCCAATGCAATGCAATATTTAGTAAAATACGGGGCTGAAATTATGGTTTATACAGTCATTTAGGAAATTAAACAAAAGTGCTGCTTAGATGGAACCCCTGAACACTTTGGACCCCTAATGAAAGAATGAAGTGTCATTGGTACACCTCCCAAAATCATCTTCTGAAAATCCAATAATTATAAACATATCTCTTCTTTGGCAGTTGGGAACCAATTCTTGATTATA
This sequence comes from Palythoa grandiflora, assembly GCA_026546935.2. NCBI lineage: Eukaryota > Metazoa > Cnidaria > Anthozoa > Zoantharia > Sphenopidae > Palythoa > Palythoa grandiflora. The sequence goes on along the minus strand of JAOCPT020607673.1, from coordinate 597 downwards.
TTAATGACCAATACAAGAAATACCTGGAGGAGGAAACAAGCATTAACAGAAAATCTAAAATCCCAGATAGTCGAGTACATTGCTGCTTGTATTTTATTGCTCCAACTGGTCACAGGTAAGAATTTATTTAGGAAAAAAGCTTTAGAGTACAGAGGAGTGCTCTGTTGTACGTTTGATGTGCCTGTACTGATATGCCTTGCCAGAAGTTTTAAAGTTAGGTATCCTACCTTACATACAACATTTACAAGTACAAGCCCTGTATCCAATATCTAGTTTAATCTTACTCAGACATATTATTATAAGATCTTAGTTGTTGTTTTAATGTGTTTTCTCAGCTGTTAAGTCCATTTTGGAGCAAAACTATGTATAATCCTGATGATTGCAATGGACATACAATATATTATTCTATATACTATTAGTATAAATCGTTCATCTTTGGTATCTTTGGTATCTTTATTTAATCATTTATTACAGTAAGTTTACAGCCGAGTGTCCCCTGCAAATAGCGAAGCTAATCACAGCAGGGGACACAGACGTATGCGTGATAACATATCATTTGAAAAACAATAGAAAGAAAAATTCACTTTTAAAAGTAAT